>APFE030403202.1:100108-145791 GCA_000404065.3 Pinus taeda
TATAGTCCTCTTGATCTAACCATACATTATGCGATATTGATGAATGAGTAGAACTTCTTTTCCCAGAAGAGTCATGGTATTTAGCACTTATAATCAATTTAGTATAAAATACTAGTGCGGTGTATGCGACACATGCATATGTAGCTATCATATGCATGTACCGTATACCTACTATTATGCTTGCATTCTTTGTATTTATAGATGGGTCGTTACAATATTCACAGGAGATATATTCAAAGGGAGTTGATTTCTTCATTAGCTTGAAGGTTTGATAAAATGGAGAAGTTGTTGATCTAGATTCAAACATCTTATGGGTGGTCTAAGATACAGTATCGAAAATTGCTAAATCACAGTATGGTGAATGGTAAGGTGTTATAATTCACCTTATTTCATGGATGAAAGACTAAATTTTGGGAGCTTCGTTGAGGCTTAATGTATAAAGCAATAAGCACGGCTTACTATGAATCCATTTGAGTTAGCTCTTCAGTGATTGATTGTTACTTCTAATTAATGTCTTCAGTGATTTCTTGACTACCGAGGAAACCAAAGAAATGCTAAGTGTCTTCGACCCTACAAGATTGATTCCTAGATTGGCCTCGAAGCATTTGTATGCCTCAAAAGCGTTGTTGAACACAGAATTGCGCTTCAAATTGCTCATTGTATCAATCTTGTGCCTATTACAGCTTCAACCTTGTATCACAAAGAACGCCACACAACGTAAAGGACTTAGGATCTTTGAATCAAGGGATCTTCATAGGTGTGGACCTTTGTTTAAAGTCTTTTCCAATGTACTTCATGTTTGATTCTAATGCCCAAAGTAATGCTATAAGGAAGTTGCATATGATATAGAAAATACACCCTCAGAGACCTTAAACACCACAAAGTTAATTGGACAGCCCTGGTATATTTTATTGAACCTTCCACAGAGACATTTCGGATCACTAAGATACAAGTCCTCGGCCTTATAAACATTTTGTATCATTGAAATACAAGTCCTCGGCCTCCTAAACATAGTACTCTAAAAAAAATTGGCCTTGTCACAATTTACTTTAGAACTTATGCCTAGAACTAACCCAAAAATTACTCGGTCATGATACTCACCCGTTCGGATCAATCTCCACAACAAGGGTTATAAAATTTCAGACCTTTCCTAAGAAGAAAACTCGGATCCTTTTCAAGGACCAAAACAACGCATAACAGGAGGATGAAATGCCCCCCAACTCTGATGCCCTATTAATTTTTACTAGGGCATAACAAGAATATTTTTATTCTCTCAGATAACATCTTCAAAAATCATCATTAATGTCACATAACATTTTCATCATTAAGCAATGAAAACATAAACCATTAAGCATGTAGAGAGTAATAGAAAAGTAACCAAGAGACCATGAGACAAGAGACAACAAAATTAGGCCTAAGCCAAGGGTAAAACCCATATGGGGAAAACCCAAAATATTCTTCCTTATGCAAGAGACAGAGAGAGTTCAAGATACATCAGCACATCAGAAACATCATCAAAATAATGATCAAACCAATACCCATGAACAAGCAAGATGCCATGTCAAGTCCCATAACCCTTCTCTAGATTTTTGGCCTCCTTTCCTTCTTCTGAAATCCACTAGATAAGAGATCTCAAGAGACAAATCAATGCTAATCAAATGAGAAGGAGAGACCTTCTTTATATAGACATTTGAGGAGTTTGAATGGGTATCTTTTGGGGCCCAACCGACCTAAACAATTTTGGAGGGAAATTATAAATTTCAATTTCAATTTTTATCCTTTACATTTTTCTAATGAAAATTTTGACCTAAGCTTCCAATCTTCAACAGCGGTATGAAAAGAAGTGTTATACCACCATTCTACTAACCACTTGACCCGTTGTGTTTGGTTATCAGATACAAATCAACGAAGATATCCTTCAAAACATTTGTTCACTATCTTAGTTTGCCCTTCAAATTGAGGATGACAAGATGAGCTATGAGCTAATTGAGTACCAAGGCAGGAAAATAATTATGTCCAAAAATTTAGAGTGAAAATGGGATCTTTGTCACTTACAATAATATTGGGGTTTCCATGTAGCTTTTGAATTGTTTCCACAAATGCAGTAGTGATTATACTGGCTTTGAAAGGATGGGATAGTGCACAAAACTGTGCATACTTGGTAAGTCTAACACCATGATGGCACTCTTTCCCTCAGACTTGGGTAGACCTATGATAAAATCCATTCATACCTCCTCCCAACGTTGACTTGGAATGGCTAATGGTTGTAAAATAACTTAGGTCTTAATTGTCTCGACTTTATTTTGTTGGCAATCCAAACATTCTGCCACAAACTTTTGAATATCAAATTTAAGGTCATCCCAAAAAAATCTTTCTTAACCCTGTGGTAAGTTTTAAAAAATCTTGAGTGCCCTCCTATAGGAGAGGTGTGCAATTACAAAATATCATTTTGTTTGAGTTGGGAGTTTTTACATAGATATGAGTGATCTTTGTACCATAGTGAATCATTTTTCTAGATAAATGTATCAAATGCATTAGGATCTTGTTGCAACTTTTATGAGTGTCCACACTTCTTCGTTATTCTTCCATTTATCTCTTGCTTCAATTATGCAGTCAGGTTGATAATATAAATGGCACAAAGCAATGCCTTCACATCCTCATCCCTTCTTGAGAGTGTATCTACAACAACATTTTGCTTCCCTTTTTTGTAGATGATTTTAAAATCATAACCCAACATCTTTGTGACCCATTTTTGTTGCTTTTCTAAAGATAGTCTTTGTTCCAAGAAGTACTTAAGACTATCATGATTTTTTTTGCCTTGAAGTGTCTTCCCATTAGGTAAGGGCGCCATTGCTTCAGGTCATGCAGTATTGCCAACATTTCCTTCTCATAAATAGGTTTGTGTAAATTTTCCCTTGATTGGACAACTTTCAAAAGCAATAAGTCTTTCTTCTTACATTAAAATAACACCAATTCTATTTCCTAAAGCATCACATTCCACAATAAAGGTTTTTGTGAGATATAGTGTAGTTAAGAACGAAGCTTGACACATTGCCTCTTTAAGATGTTCAAAGGCCTTAGTTGCTTGTATTGTCCAAAAAAATGCATCTTTTTCAATAATGTTGTTAGAGGTGTTGCCATTTTCCAACAATTCTTTACAAACTTGCGATAATACCCTATCAACCCGAGAAATCCTCAAAGATGCCTTAAGTTTGTGGGGATATTCAATTCCTTGATGGCTTTAATTTTGTTATGGTCTACCTTAACCCTCTCATGAGATAAAATATGCCCCAAATATTCCACCTCCTGTACCCCAAAAAAACATTTGGAGTTTGCATACAATAAATTACCCTCCGATAGTTTGAGCACCCTATCATGTTGAACATGATCTTTCCAAGACTCGTAGATTAGTATATCATCAAAAAATACTAGCACAAATTTTCTAAGGGTTTGAAAGTGGAATTCATCAAACCTTGAAAGGTTGAAGGTGCATTAGTAAGGCCAAAAGGCATGACCAAAAACTCATAATGACCTTCATGAGTTTTGAACGTTGTTTTTGGAATGTCTTTTATCTTCATTCTAATTTGATAATATCCTGAAAGAAGATCCAGCTTGGTGAAGTAAATTGTTCCATTCAGTTCATCTAACAATTCATCAATGTCATGAATGGAAAATTTATCTTTAATAGTGAGCTTGTTGAGCTCTCTATAATCCAGACACATACGCCATGATCCATCCTTCTTGTGCACCAATACTATAGAGAAGAGAAAGAACTTTGGCTAGGTTGAATTATACCTCCCTCTAGCATTTATGCAATCATACATTCAACTTCACTCTTCTAGGCATAGGGATATTTATAAGGTCTGATGTTTGGAGGAACACTTCATGGAATCAAGTGAATAGCATAATCATGATCCCGAATAGGTGGGAGACCCTTGGGAGTCTCAAATACCTTGGAATGATTGTCAAGGACTCTTTGGAGATCTGGAGAAATGGATGACTTAGATGTTTGAACATCTAGTGACCATAATTGTGCAATTACCCCTTGTTGTTCCTTCTTCAAAAGCTTTGTCATGCCATTAGAACTAATTATTTTACAAGGTTTCCTGCGATACCCCTTAAGTCAATCTCCTTTCCTTCCCAGAAAAAATTCAAGAAAAGTTCTTGAAAAGTAAAAATTATCGTCCCCAATGATTGTAACCAATGGACTCCTAATACAACATCAGCACCACCCATTAGAATGACAAGCATTAGACTATTCAATACATATTCCCCCATGCTTAGATTGATATTATGGCACTTCCCTGAGCAATTTATAGTTCATCCATATGCAACCATTACTTGACACTCTTGGATATAGAAACCAATTCAAATCCCTATTCCCCCATTTAGATTGATATTATGGCACTTCCCTGAGTAATTTATAGTTCATCCATATGCAACCATCACTTGACACTCTTGGACATAGAAACCAATTCAAATTCCTGACTATCATACAATGAAAAAATTATGGGTACTACCTGAATCAATCATCATTATTACCTTTTTCTTCTTGATATATCTTTCTATCTCAAGAGTTTGAGGAGTGGTAATTCCCGCCAATGCATTACAAGATATGTTCGGATTTATTTCTTATTTTTCAATCCCTGGGGTTAATTCCAAGTGTACATCTTCTTCTTTTGATGTTTCTTGTTTGTTTTCTTCTTCCTCTTCACAATCTATGTAAAATAGTTTCTTCTCAACACACTTATGACCTTTAATGTATTTTCTATCACAATAGTAACAAAGCCCTTTTGCTTTTTTTCCCTCCAGTTGTTGTGGTGTCAACCTTATAGGTTGTGGGAGGCTAGGAGTGGCAACACTTCCATCTTTATAGTTGTGAGTGGTAGACCTCCTTGTTGCCATAATTTTGCTTTCAACTTTTCTTACCACCTGGAATGCATTCTCCAACGACATAGGTTCCCAAAGGCGAACCTCATGTTGGATGCTATCCTTTAAAGTCCCTAGGGATACCAATCAAATGTTCCTCTGGATTATCATTTACCTTGATATAAACTCTTTGGAAGTCCTCAATGTGCTCTGGAACTAAACCCTTTTATTTGAGATTTATCAATTAGCTAAAGAAGGTATTGCTCTTTGTATCCTCATAATGTGTTATCAATTCCTACGTAAAAATTGTCCAAGTGACAAGTGATTTACAAAAACAAAGTCATCGACACCACACATACTGAATGGGTTCCTAATATAAAGATGCAGTGTGTACATTTTGTGTATTTTGCACATTTTGTAGATCAAAGAACTACTCCATTTGTAGTATCCATGTTAATGGATCCTTGCCATCAAACTTCCTCATATCGATCTTTGGAATATGGTTGGTCTTCAACCCAAAGTTAGAGTCTCTAAAATCATGATTCACATTCATTTTGTTCTTATCATGTGTTTCATGGAATACCTTATCACCACTAGGAAGTCTTTCTTGTAGCAACTTTCTCAAACCTTATTTCAAACCTTCCATGTCTGCTTTTAAACCTTCCATGTCCCCTTTTATCTTTGTTTTCATCGCTTTCAATTCATCTTTGGTAGCTATTTGTGAGAGCGAAATTTGTTGCACTTGATCTCGTAATTTTGATATATCATGTTGCATTTGTTCATCTTCTTCATGCGTCATAATAGAGCTTTCTGAAGGCTTAATGGGTGTAGAATTTTTTCGTTTGCGAGGCATTTTGGAAAAACTTAATGATATCTATGTTTCATTATGCCCTTTAAATCACTTCAAACAGATTTTTCAAAAAAAAGCCATGCAAATTTAAAAATACACACATTTTAAGAGTTTGATCTCGCTGACCTTGAAAGTGTTGGATCACTATGATTTCAGCCTCCCAAGGTATGAAATTGCGTCCTAAGGTAGCTCTTTGTGTCTTCTTTCCAACGCCACAAGTCAAACCAAGATTGTATTCTTCAAGATAAAGTTATGCCAAATCTCCCATGATGACTTGATTATGGACTAGTTCAGTAGCACGAACTTGTACGAGATGCCATGTGTTATTGTTTCAACCTTCGGCCGTAAAACTCGTATGAAAGAAACTACAATGCATGCACTATCAGTCACTTTGTACAAAATTCAAATCTGATGCTCAAAGAGAAAGTTATGATGATTTTCCCCAAAACGCTTGTTTGAGACTGAATTCTGGAGCATACAAAATCCTAACTTCCTTGGACCATATCTCCAAAAATATAGCGAACCATGGTCTAAACTTTTAACCAAATGTTCATCAAGATTTTGCCTCCATGTGGTAACAAATTCAAGATCGGAAGCTTCACTAAAAAATAAAATAAAAATTATAGCGAAAACGCCACAATGACTCATTTGAAGCAGCAAAACCCTACATTCAAGAGCTTCTATACCAAATGTTATGTATCCAAATGAAAATAAAACAGAAACATAAGAAAAGATAGATCAGCGACTAGATAATAAGCCACTTCGAGGGGGCAACCTCCTTTTACATCACATAAATGAAAAAATATTGGATGATTCAAATGACAAGACCTCCTTGGTATATAGGAGTCTAAATCAAAATATAATTAGGGCCTACATAACAATAATAATATAAGGGCACAACAATAACAATAGTAAACCTCTATCGGGCACAAAAATAACAATATAGGGGTTACAGTGTACACTAGTATTATAGGGACCTAACAAGTTATTTATCTTTTGGAGAAATTTGAAATTTCTTTCAAGTACATGTATTTCATTTACCTTCAAGGCATTCCTTTTGGGCATTTATTTCTCAAGCAATTATTTCCATGTTTTACTTTTCAAGTTTCATCATCTTTATTTGGATCATTTATTTTGCTGGCACTGGTCTATTTGCTTTATCTCGCAATATCTTTGCTCTTAGATGGTTATTATTATCATATTCATGAAGTTTATGCTTTGAATCTATTGGTTTCATTTACATTGTGGATATATCTTGATTAAAAATTTTAACTCCTAGAACTTAGTTTATCTAAAATAGATTAGTTGAGCCTTAGTTATTTTTATAGGGTTCACACCCCTTCGTTTCTTTGGGAGTTAACCTAGATAGAGGAGTTGAGAATTGAGTAATAGCAACTCAACTCGAAACTTGCCCCCAATTCCACACCAAGTGGAGTTAAAGATTTTTTCCACAATAATCCCAAATGTGGATTTAGACGGCAACAGCTAACATGGACAATTTAATTAAAGCTATAATAACATATTATGCAATATTACATCTCTCTCTCTCTCTCTCTCTCTCTCTCTCTCTCTCTCAGTTTCTTGTGTTTGGGGTCTGGGGAACAAAATTCCTAACATAAAAGAAGCAAATTCCATTGACATCCAAGAACACTATTCTATACTCTGAAACGTAATGATAAAATATGATCCACAAGTTCTGGCTAATTTTCACACATATGAGCAGTCCACTTAGTTTTCTAACGTCAATGAACTCTTATCAAATCCTAACAACAGAATATAATTCAAGAGCCAAAGTCTCTTGGGAGATTGTCTAGAAAAATAAGTCAAAGGATCTTAGCTTGAGTGGTTTGGTGAACAATTCATTTCCCCAGCTATGTGGGTTCAAGTCTCTAGAGACATGTTGTAGTTTGCCCCTTGTGGCATTTATGAAATAGTTGTATCTGGTGTAATCTTGGCAGCCGATGTTTCGAAGTTACCAATTCTCCAGAAAATTCTCATTCCAGTTAAAAAAAATAAAAATAAAAAAGAGATTCTTGAGAAAAATGAAAAGGATGTATGAATATTGACTCATTAACTTCAATGTTAAATGTTGAAACAATATCGATGATACCTGTTTTATCCTAGACAAGACCTTCAAGCATGCTTGATCCTTTTCAATTATCTTTTCCAGCAGCAGAATATTTTCCTGGATTTCATCCAAGCCTTTTCGCGTCTTTTTCAATTCTTGTTGAGCTCTTTCTACTTCTTCATTCCACCTTCCTGCTCAAATATAAAAAGAAACATTTGAATAACTAATAAGTTAACTTATTCAGATAGATATTAGCATGCAAACAAAATAATTCTGCCTGCAATCATATATGCAAAGCAGGTACTTCTGAGTAAGCCAATAGAGCCAAATCTTAAATGTAAAAATCCATATCCAAGAGAACACTTTTTCTGCAAGATATCTTTGGTTCATTGGAAACACTTCATCCCTCAGCGGTGACTTCCAATGAAATGATTTGTGTTTTATTTTTTTATTGATAAATACATTTTATATTTACAGAAAAATATTTACAAAAAGGAGTCGAAAAGGTGGAAGGGTATATACAATGGACATCATAACCTCTTCCTCAGAGCAACTAATGCTGAAATAAAATCAGCATACGCTGTGGGATCCAAAAATTGGGTATATTTGATCAACAAAACACCCTTAACCAGGAGCAAAAAAGAGCACCATGGAGGAAGTGAGAGGGGAGACCATACGATTAATTTGCATTTTATTTGTCTCATAAACATTTGATTCCTGCATTTTGTCTGTCATATATACCTGCACCAGATGCATCAGAGATGATAGATACAAGTAACTTTGATGAGTTACTGTCTGCTAATTCAGTAACCCGAGATTGGTGAACTACTGCACCTGATCCTTCAAGATAGAGCCTCATCTCTTGAAGCATTTCCTGAGAGTACAATTTCTGTGTTAGATCTATACAGCAACTCAGACGATGTATATTAAAGTAATTTTAGCCACCGTATCATGATGTTAAAGTACTTAATTTGTAAACTGAAAAGAACATTTGATTTACAACAAGGTGCGAAGATCTGTTGTAAACTATTTAACATCAAGAACTGCATCAAAGTTGCATGCAACCCAGTTTCTTCATCAAGATAAAATGTTTGATAATTGTCCACCTTAAGGTTTTCCGAACCCTTTTCTTAAAGGAAAAATAATGTAACCAAAATCATGTTCTAGATCAAGGTTTTAGAATGACTGTTCCTAAAACCAGAAATACTCAATCTAGATCACAATTTACAATACAGAATCTGTATGAAAGTTTTCCAAATATGACATTTTCACTCCAAAAGAGGAGAACAAACATTCATCATGGGATGGAACAGTAGTTAGATGGCAAGGCTTCCTGAACAACTGAAGAACTTAACAGAGGTCATGATATAGACAAAAATGCTAAAAACCAAGTTGACGTGCAAACATTAATTTGTCAGAATAAGGGTTTTAAGAGGCCAGGTTCAAAAAAGCTAGTATTGAACCTCCATCAAAAGTTTAAATAAGGGTTTAGGTTGCATACCTTATGGTAGTCACAGTCCAGCACAAGCATACATAGCTAGACACACAGAGCCATCATATCCAGTGGATAGAAATAAATATTTTAAATGTAAAAATTACAAAGGTATGGCAATATGCAGTTAATAAGACTTTCATATGTATAGTGCATGAGATACAAGACTATCCTAATGGACACAGCTTTACATAATGATTATTAAGTATAAATAATAGTAATTAGGTATATAATATGTCCTCCCCTCTAGGAAGGCTTACTCCTCGAAGCATGAGAGGAAATATTAAAAAAAAGATCATCCAAGCTATGAGCAGTATTGACAGATTGTATAAGTATAGATCCATCCTAGGTCAACTTTTGTCACCAATATTCGATTGATAAGATTCTTCAATGAAAATTCTCTGATAATGAATTTAAGAATGTTCTTGGAAATATGTACTAGAATTTTGAAACTTGGGATATAACAATGTTGTTTCTGTTTGGAGTAATGTGGATGATGATAAATTGTACGTTTAGAGTGGCAATTGGGTTGGTGATAAGGTCTGATTGTAGGCAGTTTTTTATTAATCTCAACTTAGTAGATTCATTATTATCCTTAAGCTTTGTATCAAAATCTTCACTAGACACTTCAGTTGATTTGTGAATTTATAAAATTGTCAGTTACACCCATTTGATCTTCAAAATTTGCTACTTTTTCAACAGCTTGCCCATCAAATTGTGAAAACACCCTTTTCCCTTAGTAAACTCATTTAATTTCTATGATTAAAGTATCATTTTCACTTCTTAATCAAAAAATTCCATGCATTTTGTACATGCTACCCACCAAAATGGGTATCCCTATAGGAGAAAACTTTGTATCCTATCTTGGACAGCCAGCCAGCCAGCAGCCCTACACATTGCTCAGTGAAAATGATAAGCCACAGTGAGAAAACCTTGCTCTAGAGGTTGATGCATATACAAAAATGATAAAAGCATAAGATCGCCACAACAAAAGAAAAAGAAAATTTTAAATGCAAAAGATGGCCAGGACATAACTAGGGCATGGACAAAAGCCTAGCATGAGCTCTACCCCCTCATTAGCCATCACCCGATTCCTAAGAACTTGATGCTCCATCTCATCATAAGGAACTATTGCATGTCCCAACCCCGGTGAGTGAGAAATCAACTCATCATAAGGGGTAAAATAAATTTTATATAATACAAATTAAGCTTGGATCATTGAGCTATGCGCTATATAAAAGCATTACCAAAAAGAAGTAAAAGGCGTACTAAAGGGGTGGAAAAATCAGGCCAAGGAAGGGGGTAACTCATACCTCCACGATTGCTCCCTCCATTACATCTATACATGTTGAAATTTGGGCAGCTTCAGGACAAGTTTCCAAAGACCCCAAATGAAGCCCATCTTAGAGAAAATTCAAATTGGTTTAAGAGAAATATTATTAACGTGTTCATGGTACTCCTCCTTCACATAATTGGCATGGCACTCTCTTATTACTATTTGGGCAAGTAACTATTTGGAAAATATATCTAATAATGTTAAGAACAAATTACAAGGGTCTCTTCCAAGTTGGCCTCACCAAAAGAATGGTCATGTTGGCTTTGAGGCACCCCTTTGGCTCCTCATCGAATTGTATAAATCAACAAGCCTTGAAGTTCATTATACACACAACAAAACATTCCTTTGATCTGAGATTTCGGTGAAGAGAGAAAGTTCTTATGTGGCACACTTCAATTTCTAAGGATCGCATTGACTCACAACGGCTCTCTTTGTTGGCTCATATAATATTCAACAATGGCATGCAATACTCACAGTGGCTCACTTTGTTGGTGGCACGCAATACTCACTGTGGTTTGCTTCATATAGTTCGCATGTATCTTTGTGGTCCAATTTACATAGCTCACATATATTATTTATGTGGTTCGCATATATCTCCATGGTCCGATTTACATAGCTCGCATATATTATTTTTGTGTTTCACTTCATATGGTTCGCATATCTCTCTGTGGTTCAATTTACATGTCTCACATTTATCTCAGTGACATGTACTTGGTTCTTTGTAGCTTGCATTCATCACAGAAAGGCTCGCTTTGTTATCTCTATGGATCTTATACTCTATGGCTGACAATGACTACTATTACTATGGCTTGAATTTATCTTATGTGGCTCGCACTCTATGTTCTATGGTTCACTATACTGGTTTGCTAGTATACATGGTGGCTCAATATCTCTATACTCGCATATTCTAAGCATGGTTGCGGGGGAGCACCCCCCCCCACGATCTCGCTCCCAATTCGCGCTCCAACCGGGAGCAACTCGAGTGCGGGCCGAGAGCGCGCTCCTAACAAAAAAAATTCCGCTCCTTGGTTTTTTTGGGAGCGAAGTCGGGAGCGTCGCTCCGAGAGCGATTTTTCCAATGTGGGAGCGCTCAGGGAGCGATTGTTCCAAACTGCTCCCCCATTGGAAAAATCACTCTCGGCTGGTAGAAAGGAAAGCTCGTGCAGCCGAGAAGGGGGGTGACGGTGGCTTAGAGAGGGGGAAAGGGAGGGAAAAGGGGAGATGAGAGAGGGAAGGGGACAAGGGGAAATTAAATAGACCCTCTCCCCTCCCATTATTCACTTCATCCCGTTGAGAGAGCAAGAGAGTTTCAAGAGAGTTTGAAAAGGAGAAGAGCTTGGAGAAGTTTGAGGAGCTTGCAAGGGGAGATTAGAGCCTGGGATTGGAGGCCAAAGAGGTAGGATCTACACTCTAATCTAGCATTTTTTTTTTATCTTCATTGCTATATCAATAAAATTCTCTATTTTCCATTCCCATTCCTCCATTTTTTTGCAGATTCAAAACTTCAAATTTCAAACATCATGGTTATATGGATTGGCATTTTCTTCTTCTTGGTTCCTTTTTTGGTTATTAACTTATTATGGTGTTGGAGAGTAGAAAAAGGAGGGTTGAACATGAAGAGGATGAAGAAGTGGGTTATAGTGGATTTGATGAAAACCCCAGAGAGGAGTACCTTGGTGAGGAGGAGAGTGAACGTGATTCAGCCCAAAAACTAAAAAAGACCAAATCACATTGTGGAAATATGTTACTAGGCCTGAAGCAAGGAAAGGAGGTGGAACCACTAAATTTCATTGCCCCCATTGCAACAATAAATACGCAGGTTCATACACCCGTGCCAAAAGGCACCTCTGTGGGAAAAGACCATGGGATGGAGATAAACAAATAGGAACCAAAACTTGTGCAAGAGTGTCAGCAGTAGATAGAGCCAAAGATGTAATGGAAGAGGAGGAAGCCCAATACAAATCTAAAAAATCAAAGGGTTTCTTTGAACCAAGATCACAATCACATCAACATGCACAAAGAACTCCTTCAACATCCTCCCATGGCAGTGGATATGGAGGCACATGGTCACCAAACATCTCTTTAAGGCATCGAACCATATCAAATTTCCTTGATGAAGGATGTAGGAATGATGTGGATTCAAAATTTACCGGTTTCGCAATGCATGTGGGATACCATTCAATGTTCTTCGCTCACCTTACTGGCATGAAATGGTTTCTGCCATAAATTATGCCCCTAAAGGATACAAGAGCCCTGGGTATGAGAAGGCTAGAACCATTGGACTTGATCATGAAAAAGCAAAATTATCACATTCTTTGAGTAGAATGAGAAATTCTTGGACTGAGCATGGGGTGTCCATTGTATCTGATGGATGGACAAATGTAAAAGGCAAGCCATTGATAACTATTCTTGTTGTATCTGTTAGTGGTTCCGTCTTTCTTTCAGCATATGATTACTCAGACAAGTTCAAGACCAGCGTCAATATTGCAAAACCATTACTTGAAACAATTAAATGTATTGGGCCATACAATGTTATCCAAGTCATCATTGATAATGTTGTTAATTGTAAGGCAGCGGGAGCAATTATTGAGGATAAATACCCCAACATATTTTGGTATGGGTGTTTGGTTCACACAGTGAACCTTTTGATGCATGATATTATTAAGAACAAAAACCAACAATACAAATGGATTGGTGATTTGTACAAGAGAGGCAAACAAATGATAAAATTCTATTACAAATCATAGCAATACCCATGGGCTTTTCTACAGGCACTCAAGATTGGAGTTGTTGAAGATTGCAAAGACTAGATTTGCTAGCTATTACCTCACCTTTAGGCGCCTTTTGAGAGTAAGAGAGTCATTGGCTAGCATGGTATCAAGTCCACACTGGCAAGTATTAAAGGAAGGGCTACAAATGCAGAGGACAAGCAAGGTTTTGAACATGTGAAGGAGACCACTCTTGATGGTCAGTTTTGGGCATATGTGAGGAAAGTATTGGAATTCACCAAGCCCATTTATCACATCATTCATTTTGCCGATACAGATAAACCAATGATTGGGGAGGTGTATGAGCAAATGGACACCATGTTGGGGCAAATAAAAGGTATTGTTCAGAAAGATGATCCCAACTTGTATACACTGATTCACAATTGTGTGTGTACATGGTGGAATAAACGTAATGTTCCACTACATACCTTGGCGTATATTCTTATGCCAAAATACTACTCTCCATCTTGGTTGGGCCAACCTGCACCTGGGGGTGGGGTTAGGGTCAAACCCCATATAGATCCAGAGGTATCTACAGGATATATGGAAGCATTAGACAAGTTGGTACCTAACAAGGAGGAGTGTGCTAATTAGCGTCTTGAACTAAGCAGATACTTCAGTTGCACTGGTTTGTTTGGTTCTTTGCATGCAATGGAAGATAGAGACAGATTTGATGCTCTCACATGGTGGGAAGCATATGGCGGCATGGGACTTTTGCCAAAATTGGAAAAAAAAGTTATCTCACAGGTTGTAAATAGTTCTTCTACAGAGAGGTGTTGGAGCACATACAGCTTCATACATAAT
Organism: Pinus taeda; assembly: GCA_000404065.3. Lineage (NCBI taxonomy): Eukaryota > Viridiplantae > Streptophyta > Pinopsida > Pinales > Pinaceae > Pinus > Pinus taeda. Next base: position 114,296 of record APFE030403202.1, read on the forward strand.
GTGAGAAGAAACAGACTCAATGAAAACCAGGCAAAAAGCTCGGTTTATGTGCACTACAACTTGAGGTTGTTGAGTCATTATTGTGATTTGGCTTATGAGGATCCAACATATAAAATTTGGGACAACCACCTAAAGGATGATAATTTAGAGGATGGCACTATACATCTTGAAGAACTGAAAGCAAAACTTATGAGAGATGAAGATGAAGCAACAACCATGTCACCCCCACCATCCAGTAGCAATGCTCGAGTTCCAAGTCTTGTTCCTTTGTTGTCGTTGCCTCCATGTACATCCACACATGGAGAGCATTTGCCTTCTAGTTCTAGTCGAGGGACTGTGTGGGAGGAGACTCCTAGAAGACCACCATGACTTGCTCAGAAATTAGACATTATTCGTGGCGACAAGAGGAAGATGTAGATGATAGGTATACTTGTCTTTTGTAGTTTCTAGTAGTTTTTATAACTGTGGACTCTTTCATATTTATTATGATATTTTTTGTAAACAATATATGACAATTTAAGTTTGAAGTTTGAAGTTGGCGATTATAACTCATTGGTAATGAATTATGAATATGATGCTTCGTGAAAGTTGAAAGTTGTTTCATTTCATTTCATTTTATAGCATTTCATTTCATGTTAGATATTATTTGTTGTGATGGTTACACTTAGCTTACAAGTACAACTTTGGTGATCAATGATGATAAATGTTATATATTGAATTTTGAAAGCTTGAAACTTTAATATTGATTAATCATGAGACTCAATAAGTTGTATGTTACTATGTTACTAATTTGTGGACGTGGTTGATGAAGATTATAACTTCTAGATGATTGTTGTTATATGGTTCAATCTATGTTTTTTTAATCTAATTCATCATTCTACATGCTTTTGTTGACATATGTGCATCAAAATATATAAAATATATATATTATATAAAAAAACGCTTCTAAAATCGCTCCCAAACCAGGAGCTTCTGAAAATGTCTCTCCCACTCCCACTCCCAAGTAACCTTGATTCTAAGGCTCACTTTCTACAGTGCCTCACTTATACAATGACTCGCTTATATTTTGTCTTGTTTCTATTTTGGCTCACTTATTAATTACAGTAGTTCGAATTACTCTTCTTTGTGGCTCATGTTACTTCACTATGGCTCATATCAATTCTCTGTGGGTTCATATTTATGTTCTATGTGACTTGTATTACATCTCTGTGGTGGTTCACATTTGGTATAAGCTCGCTTTCTCTATGTGGCTCATATATGTTACTATGTTGCACATATCTATATTATCTATCTCTATGGCTCAGTAGTTTGCATACCTATCTCTGATGCTCGTGATAAACATGATATAGACAGTGACCTTGCTATATGACAATATATACCAATAACCTTGGAATAATAGTGACCTTATTATATGACAGTGCCCATGTTGATAAAAGTGATAACATACCCTTGATGGATGACGTAACAGTGACCTTAATGAATGACATGGCATTGACTTGATGGATGTCATAATAGTGACTTTGATGTCAGACAGTGATCTTATGTATATAACAGTGACCTTAATGATGGACAATGATCTATATGTATATGACAATGACCTTTCATATGGCAATGAACTTTGGTATAAGGCAATGACACTCTAATCTATGATGATGATGATATGACAGTGATGGCAAAACCTATATGACAGCAACAATGACAGAGTATAATATGATCTGTTGAATTGACCCTAGGATGCCTAATGTGGATGATGATGAAAGACTTATGTCTCATGATGTTTGTGCTTTGTATATCAATTGAACATTTGATGAATATCTAAAGAAGAAGAATTTGGTTGGGTTTCCCCCCTTGAGGGGTTTTTCCTTGGTCTTTGGCCTAAATCCTGGTGTTTCTATTATGCATGCTTTTCTTCTATTGTTCTTTATTGTTCTGCTAATTTGTGATGTTATTGTTCTCTCTACATAATTTCTAAATGATGATATCATGTTATGGGGTGAATGTAACAAAAAAATGATGAAAAAATTTAAAATTGCAATTATCTACAGCAAAGAACCATCTAGCCCTAAAATTAACATGGCTTTCGAGTTGGGCTGAAGAAAAGTCATTGAAAATCACCCCCATGTAGACACCTACGATGAAATTAATGATCAAAAGCAGAGTGAAAGGGATGGAGATGGTGGAGACTTAAAAGAATGCTAGGGTTTGAAGGAAACCCTAGGAAGCCTTTGGTTTTGCAAGTATACACTAGGGTTTGAAACAAGCCCTAGGAGTGGCCCTGATATGGAAAAGGCATGTTATGAATTAGAATTGTTCATGATATGATATGATCTATTAGAATCCATTCAATTATTCAAGTACCTATGATAGATACAGAGAAACCCTAGATGGACTTGTCTCCTGCCCAATAGGAAATGATATGATACAGATCCAGTGATCATCTTGTATATTTATAAGTTGGGCTTCACTACAGATGAAAAAGATCATCGATACAGGTAGTGTTCAAGATGAAGCATTTCTTCTTTTGCATACGGCATTGACATGTGGAAGATGGTTTGTGGTGCAGGATCAAGAGGGAGATGATAATTCTCATTAAAGATAAGTACTTTCAAGACTTTTGTTATTTTTTCTCTTGTTTAGATTTATCATTTTAGACTATTGCATGAATATTTGAATGCTTATTTCACTAACCTCTTGGATGAGATCAAGGAAAGTAGATCTTGAGGCTCATCAAGATGCAGAATAGTGTAGGAAGAGTAAGCTCCAAGAGGGAGTTGGTGCAGGAAGATTAAACTCCAAGAGGAAACTGGTGAAGGAAAAATGGAGCCACTCTCATATCTAGAGAAGAAAGACAGACCTGCCTCGTCATCAAGTACACATTCATTATATTTATTTAATTTTCTATTACTGCTCTTGCATTGGTTTTGGGGCCTACAGGTGTTGGAGAATCAAGTATGGCCTTTCACTGACAAGCTCTTTTTATATCAGAGCATGTTAAAATTGGAAACTAGGGCCAAACTCCATGTGGGTCATCTTATTAATGGACGCTGATATTTTTCTTGGATCCCTCTCATCGAGAGGTGTAGGATTGATCTAAAGATCATCCAATTTCGATAAGTATTCATGGAGATATTAATTTATTTATGTTATGGGACACTTTGTCAAGGTCGGCCAGCAACAAAAAAAATCCCACTTGTGCTCGATGTTTTAGTATAAATAGAGGTGGCCTTCAAGTCATTTCAACACACTTGGGATCTCTTCATCGCAACTTGTCTTTGGGTTTTAGTAGGAGGAGAGACCCAAAGGAATAACGCTGCCCTAATCTAGAGGGCAGAAGCCAGAACTGCAAGGAATGGCAGGAATTGTTCAGAAAGTTGACACAAAGGGCAGAAGCCACAACTGCTGGGAACTGCCGGGAATAGCCAAAACTGTCGAGAACTACCGAAACTGCCGGGAAAGCTCACGCAGAGGGCAGAAGCCAGAACTACCGGGAACAGCCGGAACTGTCGGGAACTGCCGGAACAGTGGGGAAAGCTGACGCAGAGGGTAGAAGCCGGAACTGTCGGGAACTGCCGGAATAGTGGGGAAATCTGACGCAGAGGGCAGAAGCCGGAACTGCCGGGAACAGTCGGAACGGCCGAGAACTTCCAAAACTGTCGGGAAAACTTACACAGAGGGTAGAAGCCGGAAGTTGGAACTGCCCAGAACAGCCAGAACTATCGGGAACTACCGGAACATCCAAGAAAGCTGACGTAGAGGGCAAAAGCCGGAACTGCCAGAAATAGCCCAAACTACCGAGAACTGCCGAAACTGCCGAGAAAGCTGACGCAAAGGGCAGAAGCTGAAACTGCGGGGAATAGTTGGAACTGTCGGGAAAGCTGACGCAGAGGGCAGAAAAGGCTGACGCTAGGGTTTTTCGTGGGGTAGATTGGAGCTGAAGAGCTGCCGGAGTGTTTATTCAGGGTTTCAGCTAGAGCATCTGTCTCCGAAGGAGAGCAGCATGCAAGGGACAACTAACTAACATTGGGACAGTTGTATGGTACTTAGCAGCAAGTACACCAAGCATGCAAGGGACAACAAACTAATATTGTGACAACAACATGATACTTAGTGCAGCAAGCATGTATTGGTACAGCTAGCATGCAAGGGACAACTAGCATGCTAAGGACAACAAGCATGCTAGGGACAACAAGCAAGCAAGGGACAACAAGCAAGCAAGGTGCAACCAGCACATAGGTCAATATGGCAACATGGTGCAGCAATGGCACATAATGTAGTACAGTAATGGGTACAGTCATGATTAATGAAGCGTGATGAGATGCAGCATAGTGATGATGGGTGCAGCATGGTGCAACGCGGTGAGGTGCAGCATGATGACGAAATGCATCACAATGATAGGTGAAGGAGTCACCTTCGAGAATCAGTTGAAGCAACATGTCTTCAGCTGATCTCATGTATCATCTTCTTAGAGATGATCTATGCTCTTATCTAGATAAGTCAAAGTGTTGACTTCTGTTGTAAACGTACTATCTCTCTCTCTATGCTGAACTATTGAAGAACATATAAGAAGAATTGATCAAGGGTTTCCCCACATTGGGGTTTATCCCTGGCTAGCGCCACATCTTGTGTCCTCTTGTCTTGGCTTGTCTTTTGTAATTTATATTTATGTTCTATCTGCAGTTTACTTTAATGCTGATGTGATTGCTACTCTGGAAAAGATATTGAGCTAACTATGAAAATTGAAATAAATTGCTCTAGCATAGAACATACCTAAATTTAACATGGTATCAGAGTTGAGGTGAAGACAATGCCCAAGGAAGAGTGAAAGAGCAATCACCGAAGATAGTTGGGAAAGGACAAAACGATCAGTGGATTCCTCACCCCTCTTCAGATTCACCGAGGGTGAAGTCGAAGCAGAGAATATTATCAGAATGGCGCAGCGGAAGTTTCTAATGGCCTACCTAAAGATCACTTCATTGAAAAGTCCAGATCTAAGTGTGGAAGGAAAGATGCCTTGGTTGCAATAAGTTCGGCCATTATGCAAAGGAGTGTCCGAATGGATGGGACACATCACTTGATGATGATAACAATCATTCCGAGGACATCTTCAATGGTCAGAGGAATGACAGGTAATGCAGGTCATCAAGGAAACGACCAACTCTTCAAAGAAAACAAGGAACCCCAGGTATGAAGAATCAAATGGTGTTTTTGATAAGATAAAGAAGCGTTATCTTGTATCAGCCCTCTCCTTCAGATTCTTTGGGAATCTGGCTTATTGATTGTAGTGCTTCAAGGCACTTCATTGGATAGAAGGGTGCACTCTCTAATTTGGTAGAGATGGAAACAATTGTCGGATTATACGTGGAGGCGATGTCACCTATCCCGGAAAGGGTGTAGGGAATGTTACCCCTCAATTGAATGAGGGTAACTCAATTCATTTACAGAATCGTTTTTATGTACCTGATCACAAGAAGAACCTGGTGTCCATTTCGGCAATGGAAGTCAAAGGAAAGGTACATGTTTGAAAATAGAATTTTCAAAGATGTTTTTGAGTTCAGGGTTGTATCAAGTTGCAGGAAGTCTACTAGGGACCATGTCCATTGACACATAGCACCGAAGGTCTGTGAGTCAGATGGTGACAAGAATGCCTGAATTCAAAAAGAGCATGAAAGTACATGTCTGAGATGTAGCGAAGGAAAATCTTACAAGAGGACCATTCCCTTCATGTAGCAAGTCCACGGGTTTGGAACAACCTGAGGGGTTTGAGATTCATAATCAGGAATCTCACGTATGCAGGTGGAAGAAAGCCCTCTATGGCTTGAAGCAAAACTCCCCGAGCGTAGTATGAGACGATTGATAGCTGTCAGATGAAGCTGAGATTCACTAAGAGTGAAGCTGATCCAAACCATTGTTTGAAGGTTGTGGTTGATATACCTCACACTAGCACCTTCTGAGGATGACCTATTTCAAACAGGTGCAGACCCTCTCACTTGCAGAAGTAAGAGGGAGTTGGATTCTGAATGTGGAATGGTAAACAGCAAGCCCGTGACTACCTCGAGGATCTTAACTTTCAGAATTTATATGGTGATGATGCCGGACCAGATTTGGAAAATGCCTCTGAGTTTCATAAACTCATTTGCATTGATGTTCTTAGTGAACTTCCGTCTAGACATGTTTTGCAGTTAGCATGGTGAGCTCATATTTGGTTGAGCTTCACTGGATCGGTGCCAAGAATCTTCTGAGATATCTTCAGGGCACAATCTCTCATGAATTGAGATACACTGCCAGAAATATGAAGTTGCATGTTTATTCGAATGTTGACTGGGTAGGCAGTGTAGAGGATCACTAGAGCACTTCTCTGCATTGGTTCTCTTTGGGTTCTGCTTAGATATCATGGATGAGCAGGAAGCAGGAGTCGATTGCTATAAGCACCGCCGAGACCGAATACATAGCTACGAGTATGATCTCGTATGAAGATGCTTAGTTGTGGAAGCTCTTCATTGAGCTGTTTGTATGCATGATGAATACCATTGTGATTCTCTGTGACAACCAAAGGGGGGATTCGATTATTGAGGAATCACGTATTCGATGATTGCTCCAGTAGATAGACATCAGATACTGCCTTATCTGGGATATGGTAAGTCGATGAGTGAGGAGGCTCCATCGCATTCAGACTAATGTACAGGTCGCAGACATTTTTTCAAAGCCTCGGGAAAGGTCAAATCTGTGACTATCCCAAACGACTTGGAGTCGTTGAGAGACCTTCTTATAAGGGTCCTGCATGTTGCATGCATTGAGCTCTACGAGCTCTGGGGGGCTTGGGGTACTTACTGGAGCAACATACGACCACAGGGCGACTCACCCTCCCTTGGTGGTGCGCTATGTACAGAATGACAGGTTCAACCTTCCCCTGTGATACCCCATGATGACTGTGGAACAGGATGATTAGTTCTCCTATGTGCCGGGATGATTAGTTCTCCCGTGGCGACTGTGGAACGGGATGATTAGTTCTCTTGTGGGTCGAGATGATTAGTTCTCTCGTGGCAACTGTGAAACAGGATGATTAGTTCTCCTGTGGCGACTGTGGGCAAGATGATTAGTTCTCCTGTGGCGACTGTGGGGCAAGATGATTAGTTCTCCTGTGGGTCGAGATGATTAGTTCTCCCATGGCGGCTATGGGAAGGATGATTCGTTCTCAACCTAGAGAGGAAATCCTCGTTCCCTCTTGATTGGGGAATAAATCCTTGCTCCTTCTCAAACATTTAAGGAGACTTCTTGCTCCCTCTAAAGCATAGAGGAGATTCTTTTGCTTCCTTTCAATTGGGAAGCTTTCTATTGTGTCTTCATCAATACATCATATACTAGTCCTTTACGGAGATCTTCAAGCAGCTAAATAGTTCCTCCTATTCTTTATGGAGATCTTCAAGCAGCTAAATAGTTCCTCCTATTCTTCGCATCTTCACCAAATTGAGCTTTCATCTTCCAAATTTTAATGGAGCCAAACTGTGACAGGATTCGAGCGATCAACCTTTCTTATCACTTTCTTCTAGTCATCATCAACAAAGGCATATATCTAGCCAATCAAAGTAGAGCTTAGTCATAGTTCCCTTTAAACATGCAAGTAATATTTATCGTCGTCAAAACATGACCACCATGTTATCTCTTTGTATTGCTACCTCTTAATCCTAAGATGATGTAAACAGTTGTAGATATGCTTGCCTCAATTGCCATTATGCATTTATGCAATATCCTTCCAAGTAGCAAAATCATATATCAACCAGATAACCAAAACCAAAACATCAATATCAAAATTACCTCAATATGATGGCCTCTTTAGATTCTTCTTACTTCTAAGATCAACATCCTTTCGCATTGTCTATCTTCATCTTTTACCAAAGATCCTTCTCCATGCTAAACACTTGTAATCAACGTGCTCATGGAAAAAACTGACCAGCAAGCTACAATTTATTCTTCCTTGGAGTTGTCATTATCAACTCTCTTTCATTCTTCAGGAAACCATATTCGATGTTGATCAATATCATCATGTCTAAGTCATGTTTTTTTTTTCCAAGAAAAAAGCATAATTTTATTAGTGAAAACAAAATTACATGTTGAACTAGCTAATCATCAAGTCAGAGACCAAATGATAAATAGAGACAAGCAGGAAAAATCAAGATAATATACATGGTGGGAGAAAGCTAAGCTTTTCGCCCCTTCTTTTTCTCAACCCTTTGCCATTCCCCTTGGGATGGCGTCAAAGTGACAAGAGCAAGATGGTTCCCCGCATCCACTTTGGCATTGTCCTTGTCTGAGTCTGAGTTATCTGATGTGTGAAAGTGCTTATTCCCACTGATGTCCCACTCGTCAGGGATCATGTTGGCTTGCACCCTGTGAATCCTAGCTTTTGTTTGGTCTTGAGGGGTTCCCCCTTGTGTTTCAGGTTCCATTGGATTCTGACTTTCCTCTTATGGGGGATGGTTCATCCTTAGCTTCATCCTCTCCATCTTCCAGTTCTGGTGGGGGATATTGCCATCCTTTGGGTTTTTTCCCTAGATTCCTTTTCCTTCTAGTATCCTTTTTGGCTTCTAGACACAAGTTGTGTAAATGCCCTGTTTTTCTACAGTTCCTACATCTGAAAGTTGTATTCTCATAATCCAAGATCTATGTCTGAACTCGCTTGTTGTGGATTAGTCGGATGCTGTCGGGAAGGCCTTTGCTGAGGTCTATCTCAACACATATGCGAGCATAAGTGAATACCCTTTCCTCTATTCTCTGGGAGTCCATCTTTATGAACTGCCCCAAGCTGTTGCCAATGCCAACTAGAACTCTGTCCTCCTAGAAGTGAAGGGGGAGATTGTGCATTCGGCCCCAGACGGGCATTCTGGAGACGACCATGGTGTTTACGTCGAATTCGGGAACCGGGGAGTGGTGAACAGGCCGTTGAACCCCAAAACCAAGATCCTTCCTATAAAACTTTGTCTCTAGCTTCAGGGGTTGGGAATTTTACAATAAAGAAACCTTTTGAGTAGAGGTGAATATCACATTCTAATGACCAGTTTGTTAAAATCCAGTGGAAGAGCTCTACTGGTTTAGGCCAGAAGTAGTTAAAACGACAAATAATTGCCAAAGAATCATAAGAGCCGCATTGCTCATCAGTTTCTGGCATATCGATGTTTAATTTTGGGGTGTAATCTAGCTGCTCCACTATATATGGACTTGGAGCGTTTTTTGTCTGTTTGGGTGGTCCAAAGGCTGTCTTTTTCCCCTGCAGAATGTTCTTGAATGATAGTCCCCCATTTGCTTGCTTTTGTTTTGATCCTGAGCCTATCTGTGTGCTGCCTCCCAAACCTGCTCTGCCCTTGGTTGCAGCTCCCCCGCATAATCTCAGGTTTAGTATGATGGTGGAATCAGCATGAATATGATACACCATCAAGGGTTGATGGTCCTGTAGTATTTTGCCTTCAAACATCAAGATCTGTGAATGGCCAGGGTATCTGTATTTCCCCATGATGCTTTGCTTCAGATCTAGAACTGTGTCTGTATTTTTTACTAAGATTATGCCTTAAGCCCCAGCGGGAGTTTTAAAAAAAAAATTGAAAACAGTTTGGGCTTACATGGTTCCCAGGTCCAGTCTGGTCCTTCTAGTGCGAGGAGACAGCTTCACCTTTAATGGCAGAGATTGTCCGCGCAGCAGGGGGAGGATCGATCTTTGCCAAAAGTCGGACCGAACAAAGTATATTGGGCCTAACAGAGCGGGTGTATGCCAAAAACCCCTCTTCCCAGCACATACTGTCCAACAGCTTCATGGGAGACCCAGGCCTACGCGTGGAAGGGCATTGGTTCAAGTCGTCTACTGCCACAGAATTCACAGGAGCGATAACCACTTGAAGGGCGAAAGGAACTCTAAAACCACCCTGAGCCCGCCGCAAATCCCCTTGCAGCCTGCCTCGGGCAAGAAATGAACGAGCCTATCTATCTGTGCAGTCGTTAAGCAAAACCCCAACTGGGTCCGTCTCCTGTGTTCGAAGCCGTCCGGATTTAGATGTCTGCCACAGTCGCCAGGGAACCAGAACCATGCCAAACTCCTTCTTCCAAAGGTCGAGTAATTACATGGCAGCCTTCTCATGGCCATGTTATCGAGTACATTCTTATGACTAAATCTTTCTACAAGATTCTTGTAGACATGAATTCTACCTTTTTCGAAAAGAGTAACTGAAAATATGCATAAGTTCGACCATCTAGCCATCCTTTCTTTGAATGAGCTTGCATCTTTCCTTATCAAAGATAAGTTTATGTTAAGAGGAGAGAAATTTTAATTATGCATCTCAAACTGCAACTTGACCATCATCATCCCTTCATCCTTCAAGACTATTGTTTCCATACTTAAATGGAATATATATCAGTCATGTCATAATGCTTCTAAATATTAAAGAACCTTCCCTTAAATGATGGTTCTTATAGGATGCTCTTGATGATCCTTTTCGCAAAATGACTACCTCTAACATTATGTTAGAAAATACTTGGATGAACTATGATGTGCAAGATGGTCATTCTTGATAGCTAGATGACTCCTTCCAAAGCAACTTGATTATGTAGACTCTAATTCTTCCATTATCATATGCTTTTTCCTATAATACCATGCTTCTTTTCATGATGCCACAAAGATCAAAAATTCTTCTAGAGAATGCAATGGTGCATGCTACTCTAACTACTACCCTCTAATAAAAGAAAGACAAAACTCAAATGAACCTGATAGAGATGGAGGTTCCTTCAACAATAAAGATCCTTGGGATCTTCTCCTTTTGGCTTCTTCTCAGGTTCTCCCTTTTCTTCATCTATGTGAGCTTCACTCCTTTCCTTCCATTTGTTGTTTTTCTTATTTTATGGATTGTTTGGACAGTCCCTCTTAAAATTTCCATACCCGTTGCATCCATAACATTGAATCTTGGACATATCTGGTTTTCCTTTGGACTTTACAAACTTTCCTTTCTTCTCTTGGATTTTGCAACAAAATCTTGAGATTTCTCATTTGGTTCGATGTCATCTTTTACCCTTATCCTTGTTTCTTCCAGGATACTTTGAGCCCATAGTTCATTAAATGGAGTAGTATCTTTCCTTGAGTAGACACTAGTCACAAAGCTTCTCCATTCATATGGCAAAGCATTTAGCACACATGTAGTCATCTCTTAATCGGAAATGACTTCCCCAAGTCCTTGCAACTGGTCCCTCAATTGTGACATCTTCATAAGATATGTGGACATATCTTCATTCTTTGACATCCTTGTTCTATATAGTTGATTCCTCAAGGATATCTTTTGACCTAATGTACTTATAGGGTACAACTTCACCAATTTATCATAGATAGCCTTAGATGTAGCCAAATCAGCAACAAAGGGTATGAGATGATCCTTTATGGATTCAATAAGAATCCTTCGTGCCCTCACCTCACCCTTCTTATATTTTTCTAATTCTTGAGTCTTCCCTTTGTCTGTTATAGTAACATCACCAAGAACATATTTCATGACTTCATTTTCTGTGAGCACCAAATCAACACTACTCTTCCATGCTAGGAAGTTTGTTGATCCAACGAGCTTGTTTCTTTCCTTGCAAAATGTAGTCATTTGATTTGTAGATTGAGACATGAAAGACAATATCGTACTTTTTACCGCTCAAACTAGCAGGGGTCCTAAAAGGGAATCCTTGAAGGGCTACTACTAGGCTAAGGCAAACAATGGAGCGACAGCCCATTGTCACCTCAGCTAAGGTTCCCTGCTCTTAACAAACTTTCATCGATGGGAGGAGACTCGTTACGATGAGGATCACTAAATGGATAGACCAATGATAGGGTGAGGGGTGATCCTAGAAGCCTATTCACAAGAGAGGCTCAAATATGTGGCTTTCTTGCTTTGGATGCAAGGTTTAAATCTCTCAAGGAAGGGCTTAAGGGGAACTTCCAGGTTTAGGTTTAGGGTATGTATCTTATAATGGAGGTTCCTAGTGTTGAAGAATCTAGGGCAAATGTGTGTAGTGTGATTCTTCGTTACTTGATAGCAATTTGTGGAGTATTTTTACATTAACTTATTCTTCTTCTTCTTATTATTAGTGCATATGTGTGTACTTCATCAAACTGCTACCAAAACATAAAAACAAGAACACAAGATGTTGGCTCTCTGCCAGGGCCAAAACCTCTCTTCCCTTGAGAGGAAAACCCTTTAGTAAGTTTCTCTTATTGAAGCTTCTTATTGATCAATGCCAAACCCTAGTCCCTTGACAAGAATATCCTCCAAGCACAAGTCAAGTCCTTCCCTCTTTCAGCACCTTGTTTCCCGACACTTTGTTCCCCGACACTTCTTCCGGCACTTCATCTTCCTTCTTTTGGCACTTCATTCTTCTTTCAATTGTTGGTAAGTCTTATTATACTTGCTCTATAAGACATACCTTAGATGAGATACTTCCCTTATGATGATCCCTTCTCTTTCTTAGCCAACCAATAAACTTGTATGATTGTCGAGGGAGGGTTGTTATAGTAGCAATGCAACACTAATTCTCGCATGTGTGAGAGGTACCCTAAAGAATTAGGGTCCTTTTTCGTTCATTGGAGAGAGGGACTTCTTCACTTGACTTGGGAGGCCTTGTAGGTCTAGTGACTAGCCCAAACACCAAAAAATCTTGCACTGAAAACTTGCTGCTGCTATATCCGCAGTCTGTCCTCCTTATCCTCGCACGTGTGACTATTTCTAGCCCTAGAGGCAGTCCCTAATCTTTGTTGGGTTTCCTCCTTCCTTTGTTGCACTTTAGGAGACCCTTTAGACTTCCCTTACTTTCCTTCTTGGCTTGTCTCTTCGCTGATTTCAGAGATTGTGTTGTCTTCTTTATGAGGGAGTAGACAACCTCTATACATAGAGGACTGTCCCTCCTCTAGGCCGACATGTAGGCCGACTAGTTAACTATTTGCAGGCCGACTAGAAGAGTAGATTTCAAATGGTTTGCTTGGTGGTATTGGTAAGACCGAACCTAGTTACATTTCCTTCAACACCTAGGCCTTGAAATTCTTGTGAAAGATTGGATTCCCAGTGATCCTTTAAGAATCACCCTTAATAGTCTATGGGACCACACGAGACCAAGTGGACTTGGGGGTAGGTCAAGAGGATAGGGTTTAGCAACCAATGATATGATTGACCTATTCCGGAGGGAGAAAGGGAGCAAAGAAAGAATTTTTAATACAAGATAATGTGAGGGTCCCAATCAGGCTTCTAGCCTAAGGAAACAATGGGCAATATTCAATCTCGAGGCTAGGGCTTCAGATATCTCAAAATCCCACCGTCAGAATTTCTTCAAAATCGGAGGGCACCTAAGAGACACACCAGCATCATAGGGGCCAAGAGATCTAAACTTTTTGATGGGTGGTTTGCAAGATAAATGATGCGCTAGGGACCTAATGGTCTAGGCCTAAAAAAGGAGAGGGAGTAGGATAAAAAAAAGGTTTAAGGTGATCACCTTTGGGTGGACCAGTTCCTAATCCTTTGGGGATATTGGATTCAGGTAGAATTATGACCATGTACCTTTGAATTTTCTAGGTCAAAAAGGCCTCACAGACAACTTCGCATGGCACTAAAGCAGCAACAAAAGCATTTCAAAGAATTTATACTTCGTTTTGCATGATAGATGGCTTGTCAAGATGATTTCCAATAATGAAACATCCTTAGGAACATTCATTCATTATACATGGCCCATACATGAAGCATTCACTATCCAAAAAAAAAATTCCACAACTTCGCATAAAGAGATGCAGCAAATAAGCCCTAGTATAGTGAAATACTAGCAACAATGTATGTGACAAAAATAGAAAGAAAGAATAGTATTAAATTGTACTTACATGTATCAGAATATATCCAACCATCCAAAATTTACCATTCAAGAAGCTCCAAAACATGAGAAAATAATCCAAACATCAAAATTCATTCCATGCTCCAAAAATTCGTCCTCCAAGAAGGATAGTGAAAATCTCTAAAGAGATACAAGTTCCAAATCCAAGTGATGATGCTAAAATGAATCCTCATCACTTCTAATTACACACTTCTAATGAGTTCAATTTAGCAACTTGGGCCTACATTAGCCCCTAGAATAAAATAATGTGCAAAACAACTAACTTTTGGTGACAAATGTTGATTTGTGGTAGCATCGGATGTGCTCTAGCCGTGAAAATTGGTGGAGAGGCTAAAGCACATGAGATCTCCAAGACCCGGAAATGGTTTGGCGAAATTCCACCCAGTTAGAGAGATATTAGGATAATTAATATTTTTAATGGAGTTCTTAAGTCTAAACTTGGAAAATTAAAATATTAATGGGTATTAATATAAAACTGGGTGAGAATGTTCTAAATGACATGGATCAAGCCAAATCTAATCTTAACAGTTGATTAGAGACTTAATCTCGGCCGTTGAAGACTCAATAGGAAAAGTATAAGAGGAGGCTTGAAGATTAGTTGGAGATACACCAAGATTGATCAGTCAGTTAGATTTTCTAGAGCGGGGTTTGCTGAGAAAATTCAAACAAGTGATCTAAGTTGCAGCAGGGGCAGTGAATACATAGCAGAGAGGTAGAGATAGTGCCTAAGGATCAGCGCAGTGAAAGAGGGGCTACGCAGAGGCAACCATAGCTACGCAAAGGCAGCAGGAGCCACGCAGAGGCAGCGAGTGACTGCGCAGAGGCTGAGGGGCAGAAGGCTGACGCAGAGAGTTTAGGAGTGACGTTGGGACTAGCAAGGCTGATGTAGAGCCCTCAAGAAGCGCTGGAAGGATTTTCGTGGGGTAGACTTGCTGAAAATCTGTCTCCGAGAAGAGGTATTACTGCCAGGTAGAAATCTTTATTGGGTGCACCAGTTTGGCACCCTAGTTGTACTCAAGAAAGTTGCTTAATAATAAAACCCTCAAAACTGCTACACCGGTTTTTCCGGAGATGATCGTCCAAAAATAACAGTGTCCCTTGTGTGTTTGTCTATTATTTCAGTTGATGATCTATATATGAGTTGAGACTGCATTTGTGTTTATTTTCAATATTTATATGGTTAAATAACTTGTTAAGGAATAAACAAGTAGGTGAAATAAACCAGATAATGCAGTAGGAATTTCTGATGTGTTAGATTCAGAAACTTCAACATGGTATCAGAGGGTTGCAGATCACAGTTGGACTGAAGGCACCAGCGAAATCAGAATATTTGCTGCAGAAACATCTATCCCGAGAGATATAGTTGTCCCTAAGCAGAAAGCAACAGAGAGGGAGTGATGTAAAGGGCCTACATCATCATTTCAAGCCAGAGAGAGGGTCAGCGCAGAGGCAGAGAGAGGCTCACGAAGAGCCACGTCATCCTACTCAGCCAAGTAGGCTTGACGCAGTTGGGTAGAGGAGCGATTCAGCCTTGCCAGGATTCCGCAAAGCTGAGAGGCTCATTTTCTTCAGTTGTTGGGACCTACAGAGCTGTGGGCAAATTGTGGATTGGGAAGTTGGTGGGGTGTTGTTGCTGTCGAAGCAGAACAATACCTAACGAGACAAAACCAAGGTAGAGGGAGTCGCTGCCTTAGCGGATTTCTAGCCAAGAAATCTAGATCTGTGTTGCAGTTGCAAAGAGGATCGAAAAGGAGCGGATCGACAGTTGGCGGAAGAGAACTTCCAGGAGGGAAGTTGAGACTCAGAGGGAGTCCATAAGAGGAGTCGAGATGGCAATGAACGGACTGAGGGATTAGGACAGGTTGGACGGGGCCTCCAACTTTGTCATCTGGAAGGCCAGGATCTTGTCTGTTTTGGATAGACATCGCATCAAGGGCTTCGCCTTGAGAATCGTGGCTATCCCAGTCGACCCAACTAAAAATGAAAGGTATGAGGATGCAATAGCGAAGGCAAAGTGCATAATCCTTTATGGGGTCAAGGATCATGTAGTACCGCATATTGCCGAGAATAACATGGCAAAGGAGATGTCAACTACCTTGACGACATTATATCAGGGCACTTCCGTGCAGAGGAAGATGTTGTTGGAGAATCAACTACAGTCGTATCAGATGCGGAAGGGGGAGCAGATAGATCTATACCTCAGCAAGTTGCAAGAGATTTGGGACCAACTTACTTCCATAAGGGCCACACTGGATCAGGAATTCATGGTGAGGACCGCCCTAAAGGCAGTCTCCGAGGAGTGGGAGACATTTGTCCAAGGCAGTTTGGGCAAAGCTATTCTTCTAGGATGGAAAGAGATGTGGGCAACTCTTCGCCAAGAAGAGATCAGACGATTGACCAAGGCAGGAAGTAGAAACAAAGGAGGTCGAATCAAGAAAGAGGAGGAGGAGGATGCAGCTCTGGGTAACAGTACTTACTTGTCAACCACGTGTCCTTGGATGATGCCTTTAACTATCCTGATGCCTTTAAGAATCTTCAAGAGACATTAGAGATGTCTTTTCAACAAAGAGCCTTCAAGAGAGATAGTATCCTTCCTTCCTTCAATGCGAGCTTGATGTAGTAACCTTCTTTCTAGATCAATAGGTCGTTTCTTCTTTCCTTGTGTCCTTTTGCAAATGATTCCCCTTGACAAGCAATTCCCTTTTATGTCAACAAGATGATCTTCAAGTTTCCTTCTCTTTCCTTACCTTAGCTCTAAAACCCTGTTTGAAAATCAAGTATGGCAATTGTTTAAACAATTATCCTTATCCTTAATAATTGCTTGTGAACATTAGTTAGCTTCTTATTGTTCTTTATTAGATTCTCTTCATCAAAGAATTATCAACAACATAAACCATGAAGATCATAAAAGACAAAGGACATAAAATATAGGCTCCAAGCCAGGGAAAAACCCCTCCAAAAGGGAAAACCCAGAAAGAATCTCTTCTCTTCTTATATAATTAGTTCAAATGAGAAATCCAAGACCCCGAGAACAAAGTCAAGACCTCCTCCAAGCACCAAGTCAACCTTCCAAGAATCACTTTCAAACAAGTCAAAGATTGATCAAGTCAACAAAGGTCAAACCTCTTCCAATCTACTCCACTACAAAATTTTGTCCTCCTACTACAGATCTACATCTTTGGCCCCTAGAAACAGAAGAAACCCTAGCTTTCTTACACATGTCAGTTGTCCAAGAGATCCTTCCTCAAGGCAATCAAAGTTTTCAAAGTCAACAAAAGTCAAACCTTCTTTAAGGTTTTCTCCAGTCAAGGTTTCAACCTCCAATATAGATTTGCAACTTTGGTCTACAAATTTCAGTTCTGCAACTCTGTCAAAAACCCTAATTTTTGCACACGTGAGGGAATAAGGCTCAAAAATAATTTTTTCTTTCTTGCTATTGACTTCCTCTTGCCTCTTTATCCTCTCCTTTTTCTTCTTCTTTCTTGCTTGATATAGAACTGTAGAAGTGTGTGTCCACATGAGGTCAAGCAACTTCTATATATATGCTTATTTGGAGGTCAAATAGCCTCAAATTGGGCCGAATTATTCTTGGAGGTCAATTTTGACTTTCTAGACTCAAAAATAATTTATTTTAAATGTTACAACTTGCCCAATAGGGACTTATACAAATGATAAGGATTCTCTTGACTCAAGAAAAATATTCTATTGACTTGACAAACCCTAGGAGCATGAAACACATGCTTGACCTAGTTCACCAACAAAATGGAGCATGAAACACATGCTTAAAATTAATATTTGTCTTTATTTTTCTTGTAAGATAAGATATACATAATGACAAGAGTACAATGACAATTATGAAGACCGAAACTAGTTTCATTTTCCAACAACAAGTACATCAGATGAATGTAAGGACCTAGTCCTCAATATTGAGATTGAGGAAGATGCATAACCATCCCATGATTAGAGTAGGCATTTGAAAGAGCTCAAATCTTGAAGGAAGAATCCCCATCTCCCAGGTTAATTTCTATGATTGAAGAAGTTTCCTATTTCGAGGGAGTAGATTGTTAGGTTGGATGTAACTGTATGATGATATGACCGTTTTAGATGGCAAGATTCAATAGTGTCAGATGCCTCCACGATGTTAAATTCGTCCATGATAAGGAATATTCTCTTAGAAGGAAAGGAGTGCGATGAGATCCTAGCATGCATTATTATCAGATTTATGTGAAAATTGGCTTCCCCAATGATGTAGTGTACTTAGAGCCACCTTAGGGCTTTGAGGCACATAAGAAGAGACTCATGATTTCAGATTGAAGTAAGTCCCATATGGAATCAAGCAAGTCTCCTAGACATGGCATGCTTGGATTGATGGACACCTAATGCAGACCCTAACCTTCTCTTCAATGTTGAAGGTATGTCCTTAATGATTGGTTTTATATATGCTAACAGTTTATTTTTGTCAGGATCAGATCATCTCATTAGTACTGTTACCCACCACTTCGTGGGTGATATCCCCAGGAGAAATTTTTCTCCATGATGGACCTCAACCGACAGCCAGCATCCCCTTGCAACCTCCTGCTAGCTCGTTGTGCCATTTCTCTGTCGCCTGAGCCAGCCATGTGGTCCCTCACCCACCTGTATTGATCGTATGTCTGAAGGTGGGCCTCCTGAATCTAAAGGTATTTCCTATCATTTGGTAATTGAGTATTGGGTTTACTTCTCATGGATACTTCTGGGTATGCATTGACGGGGGGACTTGGCGGAAAGGGTGGGCTTAGTTTGTGCTCTTGTCCCCTTGATCTCTTTTGGATGTTACCCTTGGATCTTAGTCTCGTGGGATATCCTTTATCAACCATTTGGTTCTAGGGTGGTACTACTTGGGAAAACCCGACTTTGGGTGTGTCATCCTGTTATCGCGCAAAGTGTCTAGGCACCGCGACAATGCTCAGACCGGGGGCTGTCACCTTGATCCCCGATCTCTCCCTTTAAGCTGTCTCCCTAGGCTAAGGAGGGTAGACCCTATGGGATAAAAGAAAACCAACTGCCAGTCAGCTGGCTTGGGAGACACAGCAAGGGAAACAAGCACTTGATTGATTTTAAAACTTGATTAGATCTTTTTATGTTTAGTACCAGTGTCTTTGCTAGATGAAGTGGAAATCGAATAGTTGATTCACTGCTTAGGAAATATAAATACGAACAAATCGTTCAACGATTTCTTGAAAATATTTACTGAAATATCTAGCATACCATGAGCATTAAAACATTCAAGCGATATTCAATAGATGCACAAAAATTTAGCAATTAAACTTCAAAAGATCAAATGCTTTAAATAACCATAAAATTTAATGCTAACCAGTTACCAATTGCATATAGATAATCTTTGGATAAAATTTAAGTGCGTTTGACTATATAAAAATGACAAACATTAATTCCACATTTAAAATCTTTTAGCCTTAGTGAAAAGGATACACCCAAAATTGTAAAAGCGAAAAATTCTTAAGTGAATATCCCAAGACTAAATGTGACAAAATATTTCAAAATTTTTTATTTTTAATAAAATAAAAACTAAATTCTAAAATAAGACCAAACCAAAATTAAATTTTTTTTTAATGATATAAAGTTCTAAGTTTAAAATTAAAATATAACAAAACTAAAATTAAAATCTAATCTAAACTTAAACCTATTCAATCAAACCTAAAAGAAACTTTTTTTATGCCTTTTCTCTTTTTTTTCTTTTTTACAATTTTTTGATATTATTTTTTAAGTAAAAAATAAAACAAAACTAAAATCATTTATATCCAAAGTTAAAATTAAAACGAAAATCTAAATATCTAAAATCAAAACCTAGCCAAAATCTAATCTAAATCAAATGAAAATCGAATTTTTAATTTCAATTTTTTTTTAAATCAAAAATTCAAATAAAACAAAATTGAAATGAAATAAATAAATCTAAAAACTTAGACAAAAATTATAATTCTAACTAAAAAAAGGGATACGCTAACCTAATAAATCACATGAAATCTAACTATGCTAACCTTAACTATACGAAAAAAAAGAATATCGAATGTCTGGATTTGCTCGCTGTTTGTAATTGTGCAAGTCGACGGCTTTGTTGAATGAGCAGTTGAAGGGAGAATACGTGGAGACGCTCGTTGCAGGGACGGGAGAAGGAAAGGCTACCAACGTATGAAAGGAGGAACAATGGAGTTGCAGGGTCGATTTGAAGGCCGAGGATGGGAGGGAAAACGTGTGGGCAACGTTTGGAGAAGCCGGAAGAGGCAGCGCATGAAGGTGGACGGCAGCAGAAAGGGATGACACTCGACGAGTTTGCAGCAGAGAGGCAGTATGCAGCGCGCAGGTGGGCAACGGATTGGTAGCGTGAAGCAGTGTGGGTGGAGTATGGAGTTTGAGGCAGTGGGTTTAATGGGCAACTTGCAGGTTTGCATGGAGAGTCTGAGAGAAAGAGGAGACAGCGTACAGGTTTATGGAATAGGGATGGTGGATCATACGCAGGCAGAAAGAGAATATGATGAGGGTTTAGCAGCGTGAGGAGAAGAGCATGATGGCCAGACAGTTCACACGCAAGAGAGGAGAAAGGGATGCATGCGGCGGTGACAGAGCTATGGATTGGAGCTGAAACGCTGCCAAGGAGAGATAGCGTGGAGCAAAGGAAAGAAAATAGATGCAGTGAGCCACGAATATTTTTTTTTTTTTTAATTTCGTTTGCAGGTGTGGGGATTTGGCAACGGCGACAAAGCTCGAAGAGGCTGAACGATGAGAGTTGCGGAAAACTTGAGGGATAGGAGGAACAAAGAAGAACTTGCGCGACAGAGGGGATGAAAAAATTGTTGTCGGGCGATGGCTACAGGGATAGACTGCATGAGATAAATTTCGATTCTTGCAAATTGATGAGGTGTGGATAATCACAGGCTTTGAAGGGAGCGTTGAGCGATGATGGAGAAAGAACTTCACGCAGAGGAGTGGTATGGCTTGTACAACCTTGAACCTCTTCAGAAACCTTAAAATTTTAACTCCCTTTGCTTCTGATGAAAACCCTGCAATAAATTTCCAGATCTGAAGTAAATTTTCCTGCCAGAATTGAACCTGAGGCAAGGGCCTAGATCTGGCTTCAAGATTGAATTTCACCTTCAAATCTGCAACCTGCAATGATGAAAACAAGCACCCAGAAACAAAACATGCAAGAAACAAAACTAAAAACTCTAAAACTAGCTAAATAATTACAATATTCACAGTTTAAAGGCTCTAAATAGCCAGATTTGTCAGTATGCCATAGAAATATCTTCATAATTTAAATTTAACGTGAGACGCTTCAGAAAACCATTCATGCATTCACAAGAAAATTTCAAATGATAAGCCCGGGATCAAAACTGGCTGGGCTCTTTAGAAAATGTTTTTTCGGGAGATGACTCGTTCAGCCAGGAACTTCCCCAAACGCTCGTTAATCTTCAAAATCAAGATTTTCCTACACAGCGTACTTCAACCATTAACAAAGAGGGAGAAAACGATACTAAAATCCAGATCTAATGGAGATACCTGCCATCATATCCAGAGATTTAACTATCATTCAAACCCTAGCAATTAAACAAGACACGTGTTTAAAATCACTCATAAAGCTATCATCAATGGCTGAAATTAAAAATCATGCACAATAATAAAACATCTTACAGCATTTCCAGAAGAGTAACACCAGCAAGATTTCAACCCCAAAGTCTTTCTTTATTGCACATGAAAAATGACTAAAAGAGAGCTTTCTTTAGCACAAGACTCACAGATCGAATGATCTCAAATGACCCCTGACACCCTATTTAAAAAAAAAAATTCCCAACGGCTAATTCGAGTGATCCATGTCAAAGTGATCTCGACCGTCGACGAGGATCAAAATTTCTTTCAATCTCATCTGTCAAATTTTTAAATGCGTTTTAATATATTAAAAAATTAAAATTTTGCATTTATTTCCTCAAAATTTTGACTTATTATTATTATTTTTTTTAATTTTTAATTTTTTTATTTTTTTGGACCCTCGAACTTATCCTTTGGAAAAAATTACCTAGGGCCTACGACTTAAGAGGGGTTTAATTATTTTTCTAACCCCCAAGACATTTTACATCATGATTTTTAAATTTTTACATCTCAAAGGGGGAAAACCCATTTGACAGAGACCCTCATAGACCACCCAGTTCTACAACACAAATATAATCTAGCAGATCGAGCAATTTGTAATAAAATAGCCTAACCAAATAGTTAGGACTATTCCCAAAACACTTTTACATGGACTCCACCTAGCACACTAGGACTCCCCTAAGATTCTAATGACAAAATCCATTTCAGCATTGGGGCTAGGCTGAAGGAAAACTCTGCCAACCATGGGTTGGAGAGACAAAAAACCTTCCGGAACGTAGATTATCACTAGAAAATTACGTTTTCCTAGGCAGTTTACATACATGACACAGATCTACTAGGATTATTTACAATTCACTCATGCAGACTGGGTTTACAAAAAATCATAATCGGGCTGATGATGATAGTCGAATGGCACGGACATGTCGATCAAGAGCTATCCCTTTTGCGAAAAAAGGAGGTGTACTGCTATGGGTAGTTGACACGTAGTGGTCAACATCTAGCTCTACTTGGGGACACGTTGCTGCATGGTAGGAATGTGAAAATCCAAAATCTACATCCATGCAACACACAATATAATATAAGCAGCGTCCATCCAAAAATCATCATATAATGTTAAGCACAGGAAAGATATAAGCTCTTCATTTATTAACTATCTAGTAACATGAAAAGTAAATCTAATCCTAAAACAGAAATAAAATGCTGAAATAACAAGGAGTAGGGTTAAAAATACAATACAGAAGGATGCCCCATGGCATCAGATATCATCTTTGAAGAACAGCGTGAGCATTTGGCCATTTGCAGGTAAATCAAGTGGTTTTCCATCCAATCTACTCAAGTGGAATGAGTTTGGTCCGCCAATGTCTCAGATGATGTACAGTCCCAGCCACAAACTGTCGAACTTCTTATGTTTTCCTGGTTTTTCATTCTTGCGATCCCAAAGAAGTACCATATCTCCAACCCGCAAAGGTCTAGATCGAGAGGATCTATCAAAGCTTTTCTGAATGTTAGATTGATTTTTAAATATAGTATCAAAAGTTGTCCTACGAACTTCATCTAACTCCACAACCTGATCTATTCTATTTTGAACAACATCTTTATTAGTGGAAAAATGCTGAAGGAGCTGATAAGCTGGCAATTTCAAGTGCACAGGTAAGGTTACATCCAAGCCATAAACCAATTCAAAGGGAGATTTACCAGTAGCTTTCTTTTTAGTAATTCTATCTGCCCATAAAGCATACTTGATTTTGCTATCCTAAGATCGCTTATTATCTCTTACTATCTTCTTGATAATGGTTATGAGATTTTTATTGCTTGATTCAACCAGACCATTACCCTAAGGATAGTAATTTGATGAATGAGATAAGACGATGCCATGCTTCAAACAAAAAGATGAAAATTCTGAAGAACTAAAAGCCTGGGCATTATCAATAGTGATCTTAGCAGGGACACCAAATCTAGTAATGATATTATTCTCAATGAAATCCATAATAACCTTTTCATTGGCATTCTTAGCAAGGATGGCTTCAACCCATTTTGTGACATAATCGGTAGCAGTCAAAATCCATGAGTAGCCATTGCTAGAATTTTCATGGAACTTCCCAATGAAGTCTAGACCCCAATGTTGAAAAGGTGCCTCCACAACGACAGGTTGTAAGGGCAGGGCAGCGAGCTTCTATTTCCCAGGGAACAGTTGACAAGCTTGACAACTTCTAACAGATTTATGCACATCAGAAAAAATTGAAGGCCAATAATAACCAGCTCTCAAAATTTTGTGGGCAGTAGTTCTAGCAACATAATGACCACCACAAAATCCTGAATGAAACTCAAAAACTAACTTCTTGGACTCAATTTCATCAACACACTTAAGTACTATGCCCTCAGGATTTCTGCATCCAAGGCCATCCTTCATAAGGCAATACTTAGTGGCTTTTCGTCTAAGAGCCCTTCTTTTATGAGTGACTAGTAGTTCTAGCAACATAATGACCACCACAAAATCCTGAATGAAACTCAGAAACTAATTTCTTGGACTCAATTTCATCAACACACTTAAGTACTATGCCCTCAGGATTTCTCCATCCAAGGCCATCCCTCATAAGGCAATACTTAGTGGCTTTTCGTCTAAGAGCCCTTCTTTTCGGACATGTAAGATTTAGCAAGTAATAAATAATGTCCTTATACCACTCATGATCTCCTAATCTTTGCAACTCAGGCGAAGAGAGATCGTTAAGACAAATCAAACCAAGAGCCTTTTTATTACCTTCGGTCAACATTTGAGCCAAGCCTTGGCCTTTGACTAGCTTGGTGGGTCTAATCTCTAAATCATATTCTGGTATTTTAGTAACCCACCTAGCATGAGTCCCTAAGCAATCAGCTTGAGTTAATATATCTTTAATAGTAGAATGTGGAACAAAAGCAATGATTTTAGAATAACCCACATAAGTTTTGAAATGCTTAAGAGATTTGACTAAGGCATAGGCTTGCTTTTCCATGGTATTGTACTTTAATTCAGAATCTTGAAGCGCTCTACTCATGAAAGCAATAGGCTGCTCGTGACCATCTTTATTTTTCTGCAATAAGACACCAGCAATGGTATCTTCGGAAGAGAAAGAGAAAATCATGAAATCCTTAGAGTAATCGGGACTAACTAAGACAGGGGCTCTTGCAATAGTGCCTTTGATTTCCTGAAAAGCCCTTTTGTCATCTTCTTGCCAAACAAATTTTACTTCTTCAAAAGACTTTGAATAGGCTTAGCTACTTCTGCGTAATTTGGAATAAACCTTCTAAGAAAATTTGTTTTCCCAATAAAAGACTGAAGAGACTTAAGATTATGGGGAAGAGGAATCTTTTGGATTGCCTCAACTCTTTCAAGATCAATCTTAATTCCATCATTAGAAATGATATGGCCAAGTAATTTCCCTTCGGTTACTCCAAAAGCAGACTTAGCTGGATTTAAAGAAATCATATATTCTCTACATCTATCAAAAACTTGTCGAAGATGACTTATATGACTAATACCATCCTTAGAAAAGACAGTAAGATCATCTTGGTAAATTTCGATAAATTTGCCAATTAAAACCTTGAAGGCATAATCCATAGCCCTTTGAAATGTAGCCCCAGCGTTGGTTAATCCAAACAGCATTCTAATGTATTCGAAAGTACCCTATGGTGTGGTGAATGCGGTTTTGTGACGATCTTCCTTCTTAACCCATACCTGATTATACCCAGAAAAACCATCTAGTAATGACATCATTCCAAAATCGGTTACTCTTTGCAACAGAGTCTCCATGTTTGGAAAATGGTAATTATCTTTCTTACATGTTAGATTAAGATTTCGAAAATCGACACAAAGCAGCCTTATCATACCATTCTTTTTCCTAACAATCACCAGGTTGGAACACCATGTTGAATGCCTCGTTTGAGCGATAATTCCTGCTGCAAGTATCTTCGAAAACTCTTTTTGAACCAAAGGGGCTAATTTAAGATTAATCTGCCTAAGCTTCTGGTGAAAGGGTTTAGCATTTTCATCTTTTAAGCTGATAGTATGTTCCATGACATCTTCCCTATAGCCTTTCAATTCATCATAAGAAAATGCTAAAACATCTCGATATTCGTGAAGTTAATTGATTAACTTTTTTCTTTCTTCAACACTAGTATCTTTACCAATTTTAACAATTTTTGGGTTCGCAGGAGTACCAATGTTTATCTCGAGGTATTCGCCTGTGTCCATTTTATTTTCCTCTTTCAAATTTGTGGCATCATGCCGATCAAAGTGTTGTTCTAAAGCAACCACATTCCTAGGAGTAGGATTTATGATATGCTCATGATTACTAGATCCATCCTCCTCAGAAGTTATCCAAAAATTTTCAAACTCATCCAAATTATCAAGAAAACGAATCACTTGCTTTTTATCATTAAAGATCTGCCAATGCTCTGAGTTATCTGGAACAGAAGGCCTAAACATAACTTCCATTTTAATCTTATCCTCAATTAGCCCATCAGACAATTGCAAAGTAGAAGCAGCGACGGCAAGTTCATCTGCCAATCTATTATGCTTTTTTGAGATAGCTTCAAGATTAAAGGCATCAAAGTATTCCATAGTATCCCATACAGCGTTTTGATAACTCCTTAATCTCTAATTTCTGCATGTAAATTTATTTTTAAGCTGCATGATAATTAAATCAGAATCCCCCTTAATGCTAAGCAACTTAATTCTTAAAGATTTTTCCAATTCAAGACCCAACAATAAAGCCTCATATTCAGCGACATTGTTGGTTGCTTCGAACTCCAATCGATAGGTAAACTTGAAAATATGACCAAGGGGAGATTTTAATACTATTCATGCACCTTTACCATGCCTAGACGATGCACCATCAAAATACATGTACCAAACTTTATTATTAAGATCCTTAATCTTTTTATCAACTTTATCATCAGGAGGAACTATGAAATTAGACATGATAGCGTAATTCCCAATGTCAAATTGTTCTTTAATAATCTCGTTGTGAGGTCCCTTAGGATCTTCAACATGGAATTTTCTCTGGGGCTCTCTATTAAGTCTCACAAAACCATCACCTCTAGGAGAAGGAATCATAGCGTATGACCAATTCATTTGAATACTTCCTCCTAGATCAGAGGCTCATTTTCTGGATAAAAGCATACCCCAAGCATCAGGCACATCAACAACAACAATGTCCATAACAATCATAATGTCCGGGTAAACTGATAAATGAACTTGTAAATCTTTGATCAAACCATGAACTTCAATCTTCTTAGAATCCATGGCACATATATTGTAGTAGGGTCTAGAAACTCTTAAATTAAGTTGTTCCATGACCCTCTTAGTCATGACACAAGCTGATGCACCAAAATCCAACATGAAATTATTCGATTTATATCCATTAACCAACAAGGTGATAAAGAAAGGCTGGTGATCTTTGTTATTCAAATCTAAACTTTGCAAATATATGGGAGCATCATGATAATCAACTTCCGGGGTCTTCTGTTGAGAAATATTTACTTGAGGACCTCGAATAGCTTTTAGTAACTTATCTCTTTGGGAAGCGATTTTCGCAATCTCAGAGACAGTGATCTGATTTGGATCCATAAAAGACTGTCAAAGAACCATGACTGTATCAGGTCGGGACAAATCTCTAAAGAATTCCAAAACAACAATCAGAAACACCCTGAACCAGTGGCAATGGCAACCAGCGTGGAACGACGAGGACCTTGGTCAAAGCGCGCTGACTGAGGCCCATGGAGATTGCGCAGGAGGTCAAAGTAGCCCCTAGGAGCCCCGGATCAGGAAAATAAGGAGGTTTTTGATGCAATCGCGCATCGCTGGGCAAACAGGGCCGAAATGGGGGAAGCTTGAGCACTCGGACGCATGGCAAGCCGGAGGACAGCGAGCAGAAAAGGAAAAAAAAGCGCTAATCGTACAAGGCGGGACCCGCGCTTTGGAAAACTGGCTGTATTGATCAGGGCGCCCTCAAATGGTAAGAGGTTTGGACAAAAGCGAAGCGATCCCACTTAGCAATCGACACGTGGACGGGAGGTGAGAGAAAACCGTCGTTGATCACGCACTATCGGTCGAGCAAGTCAACCGCGCGGGACGTGCGTATGACATTGGATCTGGGGGACCCAGATCGGACAGCTGAGATTGCGCCCGATGGAGGAAGCGGAATCGACAAAGGAATACACCGCATTTTAGAAGGATTTGGAATCCGTTTGACCGCCACGGTGGAGGAAGAACGCATCCACGATGTAACTGAAGAAACGAACCGACAAGCAGGCCGGCGCTATTTAGGAGGACATGTGGCCACTCCCTGAGCGTTCATGCTGACGCTGAACAGGGAACTCCAAGCGCAGCTACAGAGGGTGAATCGACAGGCGGAAGAGGAACCGAACAGGCATAGGGGTCGAATGGCTAAAGCCATGAACAGAGACAGTCGAATCAAGCGAAGTTAGACACAGAGAGAGTCGAGAGACGAAGAAGTGGAACAGTGAACCCTGAGAGGACTGAACACAGAGAACAGCAAAGCAAAGCAGAAGACACAGAGGGTCGAGCTAACCAGTAGCAGCATCAAGCACCAGAGCTTGAAAATTCAAGCCATCCCACAGAGGAATATGTCCGGACTGAGCATCATATTTGGGTCTCTCCATTGTAGACCAGAAGGTCACAGAGCTGGTAGGAAGAACAAGAGTGTGCACTCCAGTGGCTAGGGGAATCCAAGGACCACCCTGCCAAGCAAACACTGCTTCAAGTGAATTCACATTGAGTCCCTGTATTGTAATTTCTCTACTCAAAGACACAATAAAACAAGGCCACCACTGAAAGCTGGACCGGAGACGTAGCCCTGGAGAATAGGTTGAACTCTTTATTAAAATTGCTTGTGTCTTTGTGTTGCTTAATGTATTTGTCTGCTATCTTTCCATTTTATTGTCTGTGTATTGGCAATCTGATCGATTCGTTGCTTCAATAACACAAAACACACACCAGCACATGAGTCTATAATACCTTTGTTCAATAAATCTTCAAACTGATGTCACTCATAAGGTAATTATCAGATCAAGTGGTATCAGAGCTTTAGGCTGTAAGGTTAGATAAGCTTGTGTTGGTTTAGCTGTGAATGCTCACTAGATCAAAGCTCAAATTAGGAGTAGGAGAGTTGGTGGAAACTAATCCTGAAATTGGGAGAGTCTATCCTCGAAAAACAATGTTAGAGGAAGGTTCTATGGGGCCAGACCCTCAATTCATAGAGAGTTTCCTAGCTATAAAGTCTATTGTAGAAGAAATATATAAGGACTTTAGAAAGCACAAGGATGAAGATCCATCAGGTTCTAAACAAGATAAAGAAGAAGATGAGTCTCATTCCCATGACCACTCAAAAGAAAAGGGGAAAGAGGAAATCTTTTTCACACCTCTTAATAGCCCTGTGCATAATAAGAAAGCATCTCTGATTAAACTAGATGTTAAATTCGATTTGCCTATATATGATGGAGAGCTAAATGCTGAAAAGTTGGACAATTGGATTAGACAAATTGATGTGTATTGCAGGGTACAAAACATAGACTCAGACAAGAGTAAGATTCAGCTAGCAAGCCTACGCCTAGGAGGCACTACCTTGGTTTGGTGGGAAGGCAAAACCCAAGCTGATATGAAAAGACATGGTAAGACCATCTCTGTCTGGAGTGAGTTTGTTGCTGCAATAAAAAAGCAGTTCTATCCATTGGCCTACATGCAACAAGCCATGATGAGTAGGAAAACTCTTCGGCAGTTGAAAGGGCAAAGCGTGCAAGGGTATACTCAAGAGTTCAGAAGAGAGCATTGATGTTAGGTATCTCATTAGACTCACCAGAAACTCTTTTGAAGTACATTGGTGGTCTACATAGCTACATGAGGCATACCATCTTCATGTTTAATCCCACCAGTATAGATGAGGTATCTGTACAAGCTACTCATCTAGAAGCTAGAGGAAAGAATGGAAATCCAGAAGTTGGGGACAACCCAACCCACTGTAGGCAAGAGCAAGGAGAAAAGAAAGAAGAAGTGGAAAGAAAGGAAGGCTAAAACTGCACAAAAAGGCAAAGCCTCATGCACTCACTATAAAAAGGAGGGGTATGATGATGAGCACTATTGGATTCTGCATCTAGAGCTGATACCTAAGAAGTCCGAGGGCAAGAACAAGAAGACTGCTGCAGCTATTAATAAATATTTGGTGTCAGACTCAGGAGATGAAACAATCATTGTAGCCACAGGTATAAAAGGTAAGAATTTTGAAGCATCTACTAGTAATTCAGCTCAATCTGTTATTGATGAAGAACATGAGAGAAAAAGACATGAGCTTTTCCATATTCGAGTTATTTCCAAAAATCAAAAGATTTATACTTTGTTTGATAGTGGCTCATAAGTAAATCTAATTTCTGAAGCAATTGTAAAGAAACTGGGATTAGCAACTACCTCATAAGAAACCATACCCATTAGGATGGTTGAATGATAAAGCACAACTACAAGTGACTAGACAGTGCAAACTCAAGTTTTCTTTTGGGTCAGCATTTGTAGATGAGGTTGAGTTATATATAATTACTTTGGATATATGTGGAATTGTTTTAGGAAGCCCTTACTTGTATGATAGAAAGGCTATTTTCTATAGAGCTAAGAACAAGTATCTAATTGTTACAGATGGAATCAAATACTTTATAAGAGCTCATAAGCTCAAGAATAGTTATACTCTCATAAACTCAAGACAGATGAAAAGAATGAGAAATTCATGCAAACAGTTCTTACTGATGGTTTTAAAGGAAAAAAACCCTGATAAAACCAATGTATTTTAGGGCTGTAATGCTGATTAGCAAGCTGATATAGAAAAGGTTGTTTCAGAGTATGATGTCTTGTTTCAAGAACCTAATGGTCTGCCACCCAAAAAGGGAATAGTACATGATATTATTTTGCAGCAAGATGTTCCATTGCCTAACATTGGGATGTGCAGGTTGTCTGCTTTAGAGAATGCTAAAATCAAGACGTAGGTGTAGGAGTTGCTCAAGAAAGGGTTCATCAGGCCTAGCACATCACCATGTGGGTCACCAATTGTTTTGGTGAGAAAGAAAGATGGCTCATGGAGAATGTGCATTGACTACTAAGCACTGAATAAGATAACAATCAAAAATCGTTATCCCCTTCCTCGCATAGATGATCTTTTAGATCAATTAAAGGAAGTTGTTTATTTCACCAAGTTGGATTTGCACAGTGGATATCATCAGGTCAGAGTTGCAGAGCAAGATGCATGGAGGACTACTTTCAAGACAAAGAAAGGATTGTATGAATGGTTGGTTATGCCTTTTGGCTTAACTAATGCTCTTGCTACTTTCATGAGATTAATGAATGATGTACTTAGACCTTTTATTGATGATTTTGTTATTGTGTATCTGGATGACATTCTAATTTTTAGTAAAATGTGGGAAGAACATTTAAAGCATGTTAAGCAGACATTAGATGTTTTGAAAAGAGAAAAAAATTATGTGAAACTCTCAAAATGTGAATTTGGCAAAACATCTCTAAACTACTTGGGTCATATAGTAGGGGGAGGTGAATTGAAAATAGATCCCTCTAAAGTGGCAGTTATTGTAAACTGGCCTAAACCCAAGTCTGCTACAGAAGTGAGAAGCTTCTTAAGAGCAGCACAATATTGGAGGAAGTTCATTTCAAATTTTTCCTCAATTGCAGCTCCCTTACATGCTTTAACAGATTTGAACAAGGTGTTTCAATGGGGAGGCAAACATCAAAAAGCCTTCGACACCTTGAAGGAGAAGATTAGTACAGCACCTGTACTAGCACTGCCAGATCTGCAAAGACCATTTGAGATCCAAACTGATGCCAGTGACTATGCCATGGGAGCAGTGTTGACACAGCACAGTAAACCCATATGTTATCATTCTAAGACTTTTAATCCTGCAGTAGTTAACTATCCTACATA
>APFE030403205.1:0-33187 GCA_000404065.3 Pinus taeda
GGTTGACAGGGTATTATCGCAAGTTTTTTAAGAATTATGGGAGAATAGTAGCACCTCTAACAACATTATTGAAGAAACATGAATTTTCATGGACTCCAGAAGCAACAAAGGCCTTCGAACATCTTGAAGAGGTAATGTGCCAAGCACCGATCTTAGCTACACCGATGTTCACAAAAAACTTTATTGTGGAATGTGATGCTTTAGGAAATGGAATTGGTGTTGTTTTGATGCAAGATGAAAGACCCATTTCTTTTGAAAGTCATCCAGTCAAGGGAAAGTTTTTACACAAAGCTATTTAGGAGAAGGAAATGTTAGCAATACTACATGCACTTAATAAATGGTGACCTTACCTAATAGGAAGACACTTCAAGGTAAAAACAGATCATGATAGCCTTAAATACCTTTTAGAACAAAGATTATCCTCTAAAGAGAAACAAAAGTGGGTCACAATGATATTGGGTTATGACTTTGAAATCATCTACAAAAAAGGGATGCAAAATGTGGTGGCAGATGCACTCTCAAGAAAGGATGATGATGTGGAAGCATTGTTGTGCGCCATTTCTATTATCCAACTAGATTGGATAAATGAATCAAGGGAAGAATGGAAGAATGATGAAGAAGTATCATAACTTATTCCAAAGTTACAACAAGATTCCAGTACATCTGATACATTTAGCTAGAAAAATGATTCGTTATGATACAAATATCACGTATACCTCTGTAAGAATTTGTAACTCAAACAAAAGATTCTTATGGAATTGCACACTTCTCCCTTAGGAGGGCACTTAGGATTTTTAAAAACTTACCATAGGGTTAAGAAGGAATTTTTTTGGGATGGCCTTAAATCAGATATTCAAAAGTTTGTGGTGGAATGTTTGGTTTGAAAAAAAAATAAAGTTGAAGCAATTAAGAGCCCAGGTCTATTACAAACTTTATCCATTCGAAGACAACATTGGGAGGAGGTTTCAATGGATTTGATCATAGGTTTACCCAAGTCTGAGGGAAAGAGTGTCATCATGGTGGTAGTTGATAGACTTACCAAGTATGCACACTTTTGTGCATTATGCCATCCATTTAAAGCTAGTACATTTTCTACTTCATTTAAGGAAACAATTCATAAGCTACATGGAAACCCAAATATTATTGTAAGTGACAGAGATCCCATTTTCACTGGAAATTTTTGGACAGAATTAATTTCTTGTCTTGGTACTCAGCTAACTCATAGCTCATCTTATCATCCTCAATCTGATGGGAAAACTGAGATAGTAAACAAATGTTTGGAAGGATATCTTCGTTCCTTTCTATCTAATAAACAGACACAATGGGTCAAATGGTTGCCTCTAGCTGAATGGTGGTTTAACACTTCCTTCCATACAACAACAAAAATAACCCCATTTATGGCACTTTATGGATATTAGCCACCATCCATCACATCATATTTAGGAGAAAATTCTAAGGTTCAAGGAGTGGAACATCACATCGAACATCAACAACAAGTCCTCCAACTCTTAAAGGATAACCTCATGTTGGCACAGAATAGAATGAAACAACAGGCATTTCAACATCGCAAAGAAACAAGTTTTGATGTAGGTGATTGGGTATTCCTACGGCTACAACCATATAAACAAATGTCCCTTAAGCAAGCTAAGAAGGATAATAAATTATCACCAAAGTATTATTGTCGGTACAAGGTGTTGCAAAAGATTGGTACTATGGCATACAAGTTGGAGCTTCCTGCAACATCTTGAGTGCACCGAGTTTTCCATGTTTCATGTTTAAATAAGTTTATAGGTGACAAGCTTCCCATTCAAACAATATTTCTAGAACTTGATGAGGAAGGAAAAATTGTATTGGAACCAGAAGCAGTCATAGGAACAAGAACTTGACAGATACGAAATCGATAAATTTCGGAGTATCTCATCATGTGGAAGAACTTATCTGTCGAAGATTCCACATGGGAGGATGAGAATTTATATGGAAGCATCCAAAACTACTCAAGTCTTGAGGATAACACTTTTTTGAAGGAGAGGGGCATGTTAGGTCACTATAATACTAGTGATTCCCCCATTACTATTGTAGTTGTATCCCTTATTAATATTGTTGTGCCCCTATTGTCACCATATTTTTATTACTGTGCCCAATAGAATCCCTCTATTATTATTGTTAGGTCGGTTGGGTTACATTATGACTCCTTAGACTCCTATATATAGAAAGGAGGTTTTGTCATTTGAATCATCCAAGAATTGTTCATTTGTGTAATGTAAATGAGGTTTCCCCCTCAAAGAGGCTGAATTCTAAGGCATTGATCTCTCTTTTCTATCTTTTTGTGAGCTTGTTTCAAAGCACGTTTGGTCATAACTACCTATAGGTATCTATAAAAACATATGTATACATACCAAGCTTCTATTATCCAAGCACCACGCTACTCTCTCCTCTTGAAATCAAGGGAAAAGGGTTGATCAATTTTGAATGAAGACTTCATTCTCCCTTTATAGAGAGGATAATTGTAGGTATGATCTGTTGGATATGAAAATTGACCATGCTCCCCCTAAGAATATGTTGAATCTTATGGAATATTTTCAAGGAATTACATAAATTTGTGACTCAACCAAATATGATCTTTCCTATCACCAAGGACTCAGGATTACACCAATCACCCAGCACAGTGGGGTTACATATTTAACTCAAAATTACATCAAATACCAACAATGGTATTATATATGTAACTTACTTGACCCCCCATAGCCCAAACATGATTGAATTTTAGAATTGTTACATCATATCCCTTTACATCAAGAGATATATATGTCATTTATGATCAAAGCCAAAGAGAAGAACTTCGACCATGTGGTAGCAAGACCATAATAGTTATCATAGGATCTTAAAACATCGATAGGAACAATATGAATAGTAACATGCACATCCTCATCAATATGCAAGAGAAGGCACATCTTTCATATTTGTCTTTCATGATAAAATTTACTTTTAGTGGCGTCCCTCTTTGTGCACCTTTTAAACGGATTTCCTAGTATTTTCGATAAAAGCCTCCCTTTCTCTCCTACAGTGTTTTTATGTTTTTGTTTTCCAATATTTGCATCTTGCCCAAGTTAATAAACTTAATGGATCTTTAGCTCGTATCCATTAGGCTTATTTAGAATTTTATCTATAATCCTCATCATGAAAGAATTAATCAATCTCATTTACCTATGAGATTATATTATTTTCTTTTGGTGAGAATCTCATTTCTGGGTGTCTCATCCCCAAGTACACACTCTATTTATTTATTAATTATCATTTTTTCATTTACATCACCGTTTAATATTTTTTCATCGATTTTTCACCAACCTAACAAGAACAAAAGTATAGTAAGAGAGAGATATTACATTATCCTCCCCTTTTATTAACACCATCCTCGATGTTTGTTGTCTAGTTTATTCTTCCCTGAAATCTTATTGGATGACTTTTCTCCTCCTATCTTCCTTCTCCCATGCATCAGTGCACTTTTATCTTGAGCAACAACTTGATACAAGAGTGGAATGTGCGCAGGTTTGATTGAAAGATCTTTGTTGACATTACGTGTAGTATTTTCCAATGAATTATATGGAAGTGTAAGTAACAGTAACAATATCAATATATATATATATATATATATATATATATTATATATATATATATATATATATATATATATATATATAGATATATGAAATCATTACAATATTAAATATGACTAGCAATACTAATTGGTATGCTACAATGTAGCTTTTGTTGGTTTTGTGCAGCTTTAGTATCTTTTGAAACCCTTTGTATTGCCAAAGAAATTTCATATTCTCTTAACTAAATGACATTTTGTTCCTTTCTTTCACTGTCTATCATGATTACCGTCTTCTTTTTCTATTTTGTGTTACAACTCAACTCAGACACACCAATGCTTTTGCATTCATTCCATGGGCCTTTTTTTCCAACATATATATGTTTTATAGCTTCCACATGCATTCAAAATACTATTCGTAGGAAGCTAATAAGGTAAAAATCATTAATATACATTATTTTAGTAGACCCAAGGCCATGCACATTATCCTAAATATAATTTATTTATAAATTTCAAGATAAAATGTCTTATCTTGCTTTGCACATTTCTCATAGTAACATATCAATTATCAAAACAACTATTTGTTGTAAGTTATAGTTTAGATGTGGTTTTATCACTTGATCAATTACTATTTAGCTATTTTTGTTTTTTTTTTTGTTAATAACTTGTTAAGTTTTGATTAAAATAACCTACAAGTGGACTCAACTATGTCCATTCCTTAACTATTCACCATTACCAATATTTGTAGTCAACCTGTATTTCAATGGTCACCCATTATCAACATAGTGCATTTCGCACTGCGTGCCACCTTGTTTGCTTTCTTCATTTAACATTGCAGGTATCTAATTCCCATTTTCAAATTGTTCCATAATTATCTTTACCACTAATTTAGAGTTTAATAGATTTTTTTGGGAGCTAATATAATTTGTAATCATTATTTTGATACTCTACTATAGCTTCACATGGGTCTTGTATATCTAGGATTAGAACATTCTACCCACGGATATCTTGCTTATTTCACTGCAAGGCTGGTTCCAGTCTCTTTTTATAAAATTTCCACTCTTTTTCTTGGGTAGATGTTTTCCATTCATTCCATTATATAGTTTTATTATGGTTAGTGTTTTTTTTTTTTCCTGCTTCCTATTTTTAGGATTCAATCATCTCAAATATACATTTTCTTGGTAGAATATCTCATTTCATCAGTTGTTTCTAATGATTAAACATCCTTGGTAGTTTAATTCTCAACCCACAAGAGACACCATTGAGAGTACAAATACTATCATTATTTATTTTTCTCATAGTTGTACTTTCCTTGTCTCACTATAAATACGATCTATGCTCAAGAAAAATAATTTTTCCATACATGTCGTATGTTATTAACGAGCTTAAGAGCTTTCAATATTTTTCCGATTCATATATATTCTTATATATATTACTATGAATTATATTTGATCACTGTATTGTATGCTCCTTTCTTACTTAATCCATTTTTTTTGGCAAAATACAAGTTATTCTCGATTTCTATATTACATTCTTACTTGATCTTACTATGAGAACCTATAGTATACTCTATGTGCTACCAAAAATCATGTAACATTGACTATAGAAGATTAATATTTCCCATTGCCACTTATTATCCCATGTTAGGTTATCAGTACTATATTCTATAGTTCCTATCTTCTTACTTTATTCCATAGTAAGGACTTGTAGGAAATACTATGTGTCTCTTTAATCATTGACAATTGTTCGTACAAAATTAATGCTTCCTATTTCCATTTGTTATCCTATCTAAATTTTTCTGTAAGATATACTATTGTTTTTACCTTTCCTTTTCCCAAATTAATTCTGGTTCATATATGTCATAAATTATCATGTCTTCAAGTCACATCCCAACCTTCATTTCTCTTGCAGAGATATGTCTAACACATTTTTTTCTTCTTAATGTTCAGACTTTCCATAACATGGATTACTAATTTAAGAGTCTCTTTCCAACCTTCCGATTTATGTTCCTTACATCCCTATTCCAAACTAGTTGTCTCAGCAATACCTGAGCCTATGAGTGTTACTAAATTTAACATGGCAAATATATTTTTGGGTTTCTTTGTTTCAAAACTTGACAATTTGTAGTTATATCTATTTCAAAGAAACACACAAACAACTTTGTTTGTATAATTACCCAACATTGATGCCCATATTATATCATCCTTATTGACATGCTTAGTAGATCATATCAAAAGATTACCCTCAACTTCAATTAATCCCAAAAGAATAATGGGTATCCCATTTAGGTTTTATACAAGGAAAAAATAAGTTGTTTGTGAAAGATTTCCCAATTACCTTTATAATTTGGCACATGTGTGAATGATTTTTTTTTTCTCGCCAGTCCAACATATATCTCCTTTTGATGGAAATCAATTTATATACCTTGAACTTGTCTGAAAACGTCCTAAATGACTGTATTTACAGGTTTTTATCTGACTGTTAAGCTAGTCATAACTTATTTCCCATACTATCTTTAGAGCCTTAGTTTCCCTTTTCCTCTCATATTGACATGTAAAAATCAATTAGTATGGAAAAAGGTTAATTCCTCCTTCAAATCAGAATGTTTACTCTGTATCTATCATATTGAATATAACCATGATAGCCTAAGAACAATCGACAAAACCCTACATAAATGGAAAGGTAGTTTGAAGATCAGAATTATGGAGGTTGATGTCCCATTGTTATCATAACATGCATGTAATTAATGATAAACTACATCTTCAGCTTCATCCTTCCAATAAAATTATAAAGAATTACATTGAGGAGAGTTAGTAATCTTGTAGATTATATATCCACGGTTATAACTAGCTCAGTCGTGTTATGAAAATTTGATATTATCTCTAGTGCTTTCCTTTTTCCTTAAGACACCTATTATGTTTACATTAGAGTCAGTATTCAACATATTCAGCCACATTGGTAGTAAAGCAAATAGACATTATATGAAATACATAGGGGACTCCTCTGTCTATTTAAATAAAAGAGGAGTTGACATCCCTAGACAATGTTTTTTATGTCCTTCTCAAACATAGTCATTATGGTTATAACTCAACTAGTCAAATCCTAACTTTCAGAATGACGAATATGATTTTGGAAAGTTATTACCTACAAAGTGTTTCCTTTACATGACGTCAGTTGTCCTATGTCTCTAATTTTTCAATACTCACATCTAACATTTTAAGAAACTATTATAATTGTGTATTTCTCCCTTCTCCATCATTTATAGGAATCTGCCACAATAAAATTTATTCATAACGGTTAACCTTGATCGTTATAATTATGAAACTATAATATTTCATTTATCATGTACATGACACATAATATGTTAATATGAATTCTCTTTTATTTATCGTTGAATTTACTAGTTGTTTTATGTAACTAGTGTATAGGAATTTTTTTTCAATAGTTGTAGTACGATTTATTCTTATCATTAGTGTTAGAAAACACTCTTGAAAGCTACCAGAATTATTAATCCTGCTTTGATTTACAGCTAAGACCACCTGAATTATTAATCTTACCTTGATTTACAGCTAGTTTTTATCATTTTCACTTTATAAACACTACGTGTCTTGTTTTCTATGAGAAATAACTATCCTCATTTATGCCCATCAAGCTCGTGAGTTGAACCAGGCTCTTCTACTACCTGTCATGTCCTTCTCTGGTGACAAGCCTTACTAGTATACTACTTAATTTTTTTTATATTTATAATTATTCTAATAAGACCCCCCTTTATAATTCATCTTTTTAGCATTGGACTTTAAGTATTTGGATGAAGAATGATATTGGGTCTTCTTGACTTTTCACCTTTACAACAATATACCACCATTCTAGTTTACATGTGATCATATATACATTATGTAAACTACATAACTTTTCCATAAGGCTTCAATTACATTGGCACTTATTTATTAATGCCTATTTAGCCTTCCTCATAATTCACATTCATGATGCTCTTATCCTATATTTTTAAGAGCACCATGGTATATCTTACGACTAACTTTATTCAGGCATTTAAGAGTTATTCCCTCCCTTGGTGTTTGTTTCAAAGAACCTAAAATTTTAACCCTCAATTTTCTTGTCTCCATGGTTAACAAAACTTGTTCAATTATAGTCTATATATATATATCGTTTTTCTTCTTCCCCCGAACTTATCCTTGATATGTAGGATTTCCAAAGATACTGTTTTTTCAGTTTCATCTTTCCCTTCTTATGATTATAATATGTGTGATAGCGAAGGTGAATGATCTTTAATTGGTTCCATACCAGTACCTTTACAGGCTTGAATCTTGGCGTATTACATCCATGCACCTTCATATAAGTATAAATTTTCCTTGAGATAAAGTTTAAGTGATTATCATATCTTTCAATGATCTTGTAAACTTGCATAAAAATGCCATGGCTTTAGAATCCAAATTTGATCCAGCGTTGAAGTACAGGGTTCTTTATGAATGACGATTAGGTTGAGAGTATCGAGATTACTTCGGATAGAGTACTATTATTCCTGAGGATGATCATCACCAATCACCTCCCTCGATTTCCTCCGATTGCACATGCTTGTCACATGGGTGAAGGGTCTATGATAGGTGAATGGTGTAGATTCAACAAGAAAATCTAATGGTTTCGGTTGTCTCCTCTAAAACGCTAAAACTACTACAACTTGCATTTTGTTGTTTAGTTGTGAGTTACGACCCCTTGAGCAAAGTCAAGTGAGCATTTGACAGTCACAAACCTACCTTATTCATTTACCCATGTATCCAAATATTACACTCCTCATTTTCTAGTGGTTATTCACACTGGCTTCTTAATCGCTGTATTTAATCCTTTGTTACATAAAGGATATCAGTTCCCTGTAATGCGAGGCATAACATCCCTTCAGTATTAAAACTTCCAGTTTCTAGTGCATGGCCATCTGACACAGAGTAGGCCTTGCATTTTGATTTTCATAGGTAACGAATTTCTTTGTAGTCATTCTAATTATGAAATTAATTTTTCCTCTTTTTATCTTTGATTTAGAAAATTCAATTAATAATTTGGGTTTTATTTTGGGTTAAAAGGTAAAGAGGAGGATATGTACAGAACCAGGGTCTACTTTGCTCTCAAGTTCCCATAATGAAGTCATGCTCAACCATGAATGCTGTTATTTAGGTAATTATATGGGTTATGTTCTTACTAGGAGTCTTCCATAAGGTTCTATAGTCGGGGATTTTCAAGACAACATTGATTTCTCGGCTTCCTCTGGCTTAGGTGCATTTGGTTTGCATTTTTGTTGAGTAATTTCACTCCATAGTCTCATGAGGTTTGTTATTGTATGTTAGTCATTTCTCGTTAAAATCTTATTATACTTCTCATAGTACTTACTCTAGTTTAACATTGTTCCTTCTAGGCATGAGATTGTATTTATGAGGGGACCAATGGTATCATGTAGTTTCTCAGCATCGTGGTTACCTTAGGTGACCGAGATGCATTTACCACTTCCATTTTATTTCCGTTTTGATGATGGAAGAGTTTATTCTTACCACGGTTAGGACTTCAGGCTTCCACTTTTTGTCTAATATCAATAACTCCTTCTTGTGTAGAAGGTCATGGTGGTATATCTTAATTCGATAATTTCATAATGTACCCCCACCTAAAGTAATGGATTTAGATTGGGTGAAGTACCTTCCCAACTTGTGCAGCCAATGACACTAGTTTCAAGCTTGTTTATTTTGCACATCAACTACTAAAACCATTTCCCCAACTGGGTAAGATTTCCTATGTTTTGGCTCCTCTCTAATTTCGCTGACCTAATCTGAATTTCTACTCATAATTTCATGCTATATAGGTTTTTACTAACTCGTGGTATCATTCCAGGCTTTGTCGAAACTCCGCTTCTTGATTTAGCATTTCTAGTTTAAAAATCTTCTAACGGTGAATGATTATCCTAGTTATTACCATATTAGTTTCTCATTAGTTTTTTAGGTTGACTAGGAATCCCCTTGTTTCCTTTTGGTGATTATTTTCTCTCATCCCCCATGCACAGATGATCGAACTCAAAAATTGTTCATGTATTTTATCTAGTTTGTGCCGATATCATAAGCTCTTGTTGTTTATCTTTGAAATCACTATCAGAATTTCCTTATATGAACAATTATGTTTCCCTATATTCGAATTTTCTGACCAGTATATTCATGCCCCTCTTTGTGGTTTTTGCCCTCTCTACTCTATTTTCGTTTTCAGACATTAATGGACATTCTTCATTCTAGGTGGATAATATTGATACTTCGTGTAAAGGAGATTAACCTGCTCTTTCTTGGTCATAGAACTATTGTGGAAGTTTCTTTTTGGCGAATTTTTTTACATTATTGAGTTTCTATTTCACGTGCCCCACTAGTTTCCCTGTTGATCGAATTGATTGTAACTAAATGACAAAGTATTTTTACTGTTATTGACTTTTTTATGGGTTTATATATCTTTTATTGGATTAACACCCAATGTCAATGAACTATAAAAGGGATAATTAACTTTTGATATAGATGATGAAGGATTTTTCAATTCCCTTATTTTTCAAGCATATAATCAATGTCATAAAGAAAAAGTAGTCATATTAAATTTAAATATTTTCATGCGAAAAGATTCAAGTCTCGTGTGCAGGCATTGTATCTCTTAATTGACCCATTATAGGATTCCTCCATCTGGATAACTTAATTTATTTTGGTACATATTGATTGTACATTCTTGAATCCTTTTAGGTAAAGTAATGTCCCATATATTTTTTGAATGATTCCTTTACTTAGTGTCTTTTTCTTCTACTGTTGCATACACCTATTGATTTTTATTTTCCATGTTTTGCCACATCCATTTCTTAATTTTTATTTATCTTGAAGCTTTGTTGCGAATGCTAAATAACTAATCTTCTTCCATTACTCACGTTAGTCATTTATAAATTGTATGGATACCTATAATGGACTTTGAATTTATATCAAATATTCAAAATTATCCCAATTCCAACAGGTACTAGTAAGGTCTTGATATCCCTACTAGTTCAACTATTTAATACTACTGATAATCCCTAATTTTTGCAACACTAATTTCCTCAGCACATGATCCTTCACAATATAGTTAAATTTATCCTCCTTATTGAACTCTACTCTTAATTTTAAGATCACCCACCCTATAGTAGCTTTGTTCTCATAAGATTTATAATAAGAACCATTTAGTCAAGGCTGTAAGATGTCATGGATATGAAGGCTCTAGTTTAGTCAATTGTATCCACAACTCCTTGTTTTTCCTCAATTGAAATCTCAGTCATTATTACAATTAATTCAACATTAGCCATTTAATACTGCAACTACTAATTTATGCATGCACATAAAAATAAAGAAACAATCTAATTTGTATGCATTTTATGTAACTCCCAACAAATTAAGATAAATGGTAAACCATTCAATATTAAATCAAAAACCACCATTAAATAATTGAACACGTTGCAACATATACCTTCAACCTGTTTTGTTTATATTGAGAAGTCAAAACATAGTAATTTTAAATAAAATTACCAGTAGAGTACTTGTAAATTCACACCTGCTCTCCACCCAGCCTAGAACTATTTTCTCTAGTTCACCCGTGAGCTGAGAATTGCTTTCCCCTCCTGGAATCAACCCCCCTCTATTGTTACCTTCATCGACTATTTAATACTTTCTTACATGATAAGTTTTCCTTCTTGGGGTGTCTCGATTTTCTGCACATTTTTATCCACTTGCATGGGCTTTTCCATAAAATCTTGCCTTCCTCTCCTGCAGTGTTTTTATGTTTTTTTTTCCAAGTTAGCATCTTTCTCTAGATAAGAAACTTGATGGATATTTTTTTGCTATCCATTAAGCTTATCTAGAATTTTATCTAGAATCCTTATCATCAAAGAGTTAACCAATCTCATTTATCTATGATTTTATATTCTTTTGTTTAGGCAAGAATATCATTTCTAGGTGTTTCTTTCACAAGTACACACTCTATTCATTTATTCATTATCAATTTTTCATTTACATCATCATTCCAATAATTTTCCTTAGATTTTCCACTAACCTAACTAGAACAATATTATAGTAATGAAGGGATATTATAGCTAATATGCAACTCAAGTAACCATTCGTCATTGATAACCTATGACATAAAGATAGAAATATGAACTCATCATCAGGCATAAGACTATGCAATCAAGCTTTGTTAGTAACCCATGTGATTGATCTCATATTATCAAGAGAAATAGGCTCTACATATGAAGAGACATGATCCTCAAGCAACATAGCACATACATGTGTCATCACCATGTAGCATATGTGAGAACAAATAAAAACATTATAGGAATCACCATTAATTTCAACATATAAAATAGATGCATCATTGAATATGTAATAACAAGAACACATAAGTAGTGAGTGAAACTCATCATTTTCAACCAATTCCAATAGAGACCATCACATGGGTATCCTCTTCATGTACAATTAACTCCACTAAGTGCAACATTATCCAAGACTTTATCATCACTAATAAGAGAATAACAATATCATATGTGTTCTTCAACAGTAACAACTACACATCATCAGTGATACATCTACTTATCATGAACATCATCATGCAACAAGGAATTTTCAAGAAATCATAATGTGAACAATCCACTATTAGAATCATAGCAAATGATCGCCATAAACCTCTGCGAACTATTTAATGTGAGGTGTGATCATTTCCATCTTTATTAATTAGTAAAGCCATCAAAAGAACCAAGGTAACAATGTGATATTGCAACATCTCATAATCCATCATAAGCCAATATTTATTCTATGTAGTATCTTAGAATTAACATACTATAACCAACCAATGGAAAAGATAGAAAGCCAAATAATAATGAACTGAAGCATATTAGAACCTTCTCTGAGTCTTTCCCACTATTTCTTCACCTTGTAGAGACATATATGATTGTCTAGATAAAAACATTCATATATACATGATTGTCCCTTATGAGATCCACGTACTGAATGTAAATTGTTGAATTTTCATAGCCGCAACTCTCCCTCATCCTGTACTATATGTTCTTCTTTCACTGTTACTACATC
The DNA here is from genome assembly GCA_000404065.3 of Pinus taeda. Lineage (NCBI taxonomy): Eukaryota > Viridiplantae > Streptophyta > Pinopsida > Pinales > Pinaceae > Pinus > Pinus taeda. Next base: position 12,718 of record APFE030403205.1, read on the forward strand.
ATATACATTGTCAATAATATATGAAACATGAATATCAAAATAACATGGGAATCATCATTAAGTTATACACATGTATAGCTCCCCTTCGCATACACCAATGTTTCTAAAACTTGACAATCCTCACCTTCTCTTTATGAGGTCATGTACCTCACATCACTTTTGCAGTCACCCTAAGAAGTATTCTTTTAAGAATAGTGTATTGCAGTAGAGATCATCTTCTTTTACTCTGAGTCTAAATCCTCCTCATTTCATCGAGAATTAATTTCTTTAAACACATATAACTTGTTTAAATTTATTTATCATCCTTCTATGACCTTTCAAGTTTCTTCATCTATAACCTTGCATTTGGTTGATGTAAACATGACTATATTTCCTTTGTCCACCATTTGAACTACAATAGAATATTTTTCTTGAGCCCTTCAACTAATAAAGTATGAGTTGCTCCTCTATGTTTATTAATTCTGGATCTATCTTTTCCAAGAACTTTTTGTAGAGCACAATTTCCAAGAATAACCTTATGATCTTTATTTTTCCTAAGAGATTCCATCTTACTCTTATCTTCGGTCATGTGATGAGAGCACCTGTTTTCTATGTACCACCCATATTCATCTTCAAATGAGAAAAAAAGAAAGACCACACCTTATATGTTCTTATTTTTTCCTCTTAGTATGAGAAATGTTAATTGATCAATCCTTCTCAGGCCTTTTGACATTATCTAATTGGTTTTTGTGTTGTGTTTGGTGATTCATTGGTTTATTCCTACATTCTTTTGCTACATGTCCAAACAAGTTACAAGAATAACATCTGATATGGCCAGAAAAGGGAGAAGATGAATATTTTTGTTTCATGTTCTTTCAATTGAAATCAATAGTTTTATGACCAAATATGTTGTAAGTAAAACAATATCCCTTGAAGAAACCTAAGAACCTAGAAGTTGAAGGACTTCTTTCCAGACGACTCCTTTCTTGAAACAAACTGCTTCTACAATTGAACATTATTAAGCAAAGGAGAGAATCGATTAACACTTTTATAGTTAGGGGAACATATTTTCATTTGAATATTTACTTTCCTTGATTATTGATCAGGTTAGCTTCTTCTTTGTTTATTGAGCACTTTAGTTTTTGCATTGTTACCCTTTAGATTCCTTGCACTAGCTTATGAAATAGATTCTCCTTTAATAGTTTCATGAAAAACAAGACTACGTTTAATGGAAGGAGACCTATGACTACTAAGGATGTTATCAAAAATCTTAGTACTATATTGAAATCTCAAACATTAATTCTTTTCTTCTATTAACCTTTTATAATTTTTACCTTAATGTCTATTATTTGGTATTGCTTTCCCCTTTCAAGACACTTCTTTCTCATTCCTTCCTCAACCTTTCTTCCTTATTCCATTTTCTACTTTAAGTTTCTAATTTCTTCCTTCATCCCATTCTCTTATTCTTCAAATATTTGAAGTATTCCTTCATTTTGATTGTTTCACTTTTCAATATCTGCTTTTAGAGAGACAATCTTTGCTTGAAGGAATTCACAATATTGTTTAGATTCTACTACAACTTTTACTGGTTTAATATTATTCATGTTAACATATTACTGCATCTTATCCTTAAGATTAATAAGGTTTTTCAAAGTAAGATCAAGTTTCCTTCTAATATTAATAACTTCCTCTATTATGTATTCTTCTGAATTAGCAACATACTGATATTTTCATGCATTATTATTTTCTTTAGAAATAAGTTTACCTATTTCTTGTTTTGATGAGCAATCGTCCTTTGTTCTTCCTTCATGGATTGCATGTAGATTATCCTATACCTACTTTGTAGTTTCATAATGCATAACTCAATTTAATGTTGAATTAGGTATGTTATTAATGATGTAACTTACCACCTTGTTGTTATTCTGCACTTCTTTGTCTAATGGAGGAATTTTAGTGAAGCCATTGCATACTAAATACCAAACATCATGGTTCATTAGATTAGACTTCATATTTTTTTCCCATTGTTGATAATTATCATTGCTTAGCATAAGTACTCCTTCATTGTCCATTGTTTCTGACTTTCCTTTTTCTTTCACTTTGAGGGCCATCATTTTTCAATCTGTCTTCTCTTTAGAATGCTTAATTTCACTTTTACCCATGATTTCATGTTTAGTAGATTCACTACCATAATTATTACATATACAAGGAAATGGACCACAATTAGAGAAAAAACGCATACCTAATAGTCCTTTGTTACAATCTTCTTCATTGTTGATCAATACGAGGTAGGGTGCTCCCAAAACTCAATATTTGTTGACATTTGTAATTATTACTGCATCTGATATATCACTATCACTACCGTAGATTTTTTAATCCTTCCTTTAAGCTATCTCCTTCTTTCCCATCATCCTTGATCCGTTCCAACAGTTAAGGTTGAACTGAAGTCACCTGCTCTAATACTAATTGTTTGGAAAAATGCTTAGAGGGGGATGTAAATCAGTGATTTAAATACTAACTTAAACCTTTCATTTTTTTATTCAGATTTATGTGTGCTACTGTCATTAAGTAAATCAACCTATGTACGTGACTATGATGAAGGAAAACAACATATATCGAGTTAACTATATTTTCATGAATATCATATTTTGTTTTAATTTAACCAGTGTATAATTACTTCATTATCCTTCAGTTAAAGAGAAAACATGAGTAGTAATAACATAATAAACCATCACACATAATACATCACAACAACACATGAGGAAAATAGGATTTTTCGGTGGAAATCCAATGTGGGAGAAACCCAACACTGCCATCGTCTTTGTATTAATGTTTTATTATAAGGGAAAACATATTAAAAAATTGGACTAGTGCTGACTCATACGAGTATGCAAGTACACACTTGCATAAGGCTATGACCTTCTCTTGTTCTCCAACATCCACTAGAATGGAGCTCCAAACCCCTCATCTTGTTTACAAACTTCCTACTAAAAGGGAGCTTCAACCCCCTCATATGTTTCACCAGCTAACCCTAGAAGGAAGCTTCAACTTCGTCAATGAAGGCTCCAACACTCAACACCTATGAGGACCTCCTTTAACAATATTTCATACAAGATCCATGTGACCCAAAAAATCAAACCTGTAGGCCAATTTTCATTATATTTTCAGAATAAACCCACTACAATCATTCACACCCAATACCAAATAACAATCATAAATCGTATCATTTTATGGAATAACTCAGCGGCTAAACCAACTGAATCATCCAAGCATCATTATAACGTAATCAATCAACACAACTAGATCAAATTAAATCAGGATAGATCATATTAATGCATAGCTACTCATCAATCATCTAGACATTATTACCCATCACAAAAGCCAAATGTTGCAACCCTGATAAAACATATGTCAAAACATATATGCTACTATTCTGAGACATACCTATGTATGTAATTGCTTCTCCTGAACATGACCTGCATACATATCTCAAAATACTTAACTACTAAGTCTAAATCACTGTCATAACGAATCAATCACTGAATCACATACTAAACCCATCATATATCATTAAACTAGATACATATCATCACACAATAGCACCATCTCTAGTCAACATATCATTCCATAAATAATTCAAACCAACCAGAGTTGTTAAACACAAATTATCATAAGAGAGGAATCACTGACAGATAGTAGCAACCACAACAGACTGATCAGATATAAAAAAAATATCCCATACTGCAAAACCCTAGTAGATGTACACAACTCTTATAAAACACTTCCATGTATTTACACGCTTCTCATTCACCACACCTGCATACAGATTTTTCCATACTACAGAATATATACGTGACTACACAAAGGAAGATCGCCTTATGTATGCGACTTCTCAATGTTAAACCCATGAACATATATTTTATCACTCAAACATACCTTTGTTGCAACACAACATCTGTCAAACTCAAATATTTACATGCAAGCTATTATTGACATGTATCATACTATCATCATCCCAGATCTATAAAACCATAAAAACATTATTCAATATGTGGTCATTTTATATCTATTAGATCGGATTGATCTCCATGGTTCCTAGTACACTCCTATTTCAGATCAAGTTATTTAAAAATAATTCGTTACATGAACACCTTCACACTTGATCCTCATCTCCTTAAATAGTATAAGGCTTACCCAATACCGTAGGCCAATCCTCTATTAATATCAATGGTATTCCTTGATGGAATTAAATCTTCTTTGTCATGTTGATTACTATGAGCCAATACCATGTTAAATACCCCTCGTATTCATAATACAATGGTGGGAAAATTGTAAGTGACTTCTCTTGATCACACCTGTGTATGTACATATCTTCTCTTCACAGGCCCCACATATACTTTCCTAAACTTTAAATTTATAATCTTTCTATCTCTAAATTGATATTCCTTTGTTCATTCTCTCTGTCACATGTGTATCATCCTATATAATCATCCCGCTGTCATAATTCTTACATATTTATCAAGTAGGTTTCTATTAAGGGCAACACATTAGTCATAATGCCAATACATGTACCTATGGCCATGAACTAGAAGAGGTAGTCTTAGAAAAGGAAGGGAAAAAATGACATCTCGAAGAACCCCTATTTTTTTTGGTTAAGGATGTAAATGGAAATGGTGAAAACAGATCAATTTTGATTGAATTTCAACATAATCATGATTTTACTTCTCATTTCCCATTTATTCATGCATACAATGATGATGATGCTCTTGAGGTTTATGGGGTAGAGGATAATAATTGGTCATTTGGATTCAACCTTTCATGTCCAAAGGGAGGTAATTCTTTTATGGAGAAATTATGTTCAAGAAATTATGAAGATTAAGAGAAAAGAGAAAAAATGGTCATTGGAGAGGATATTGAAATTCTCAGCCTTGAAAACAGAGATCAACAAAAATTACTATAATTTTTTATGAGAAGGAAATCGCCTTCAAAGAGGAAATACTTAGTGTCAAAAATTAGATGGAAGAAGGGGACAAAGTTGAACAAGGAATGAGGAAGTAGTACAGATAAAAGGAAGTTCAATATGTAATACAGGGGACAAACGTGGTCTCATTAAGAAGCGATGGAAAGAATAAAACCACTGAGTTGAAATTGGAAAAGAGGAGCCAGAGATCTACTTCAACCAATCAAATCTCAGACTACAGAAGGGAGAACCTAGTTTAGAAAAAGAACTAAAACATACAATAGAAAAATATAGTAGTGAAAGGAGTAAGAATTAAAGGTAGCAGTCAAATAATGAGCCAAAGGTTGTGCCAAGAAAATAATTTTCATCCTTTGGATATGTCATATGCTTTAGGTATCCAAAGTATGGACATATTGTAGCAAACTACAGAAGCATGCAACAAAATATGCAGTTGAATAGAAAGTCCTGTCAAACAATCATTCAAGGAGGACTACTATGAGCATGAACATCACCAACAATCAAGTATAATTTTCCTTTTTATGAATACTACTACTCGTCCAATGACTTTTGCCATAAGGCTATTGATTTTGGGTCTTATACAAGGAGTACACGAAGACAAATCAAGAGGAGATATTACTCTGTTACGCCATTTTCAGTCACATAAGGTGTTAAGTGTGTGAAAATCTTGTCCATATGCCCAAATATTTTAAGCTACCCATACTTCTTAGGTAATCTATTAAAAACGAGATTTTTAACAAATTGAATCAATCAAGAAGCCAAAAAGAGATGTAAATGTCAGAAACTAGTCCATCAATGCATGGAGAAAGAAAGAGCAGTAAGAGAATGCAACAAAAAATTGAGGCTTGCATGGCTTGAAGTGGAGAATATGGAAGCATCTTGAGCTTGCATGGAAAAGCATTGAAAATGTAGCCATATTAGAAGTGGTATATATGTAATATTTGCATGATAGGAAGAAGGTGTAAGATTTGAGCAGGAGTTGCATGAGGTTTGCAGGTTTTCTTATTTATTTATAGTTATATATTGTAAATATTTACGCTACTAATAGTGAATTTTCTAAGAGAACTTTGATCAAGGTTTGGGCATGAAGTATTCATAGAGAGAGTTTCCAAGGATTGAAGAGATGTCACATTTTCATGGGGAGTAATTTTTCTTCCAGTGGACCAATAGATTATTTGCGTTATGTTTGTTGTGGAAGGGCCCATTATATTTGTCATGCAATTTTTGACATTGCCTTATTTCAAGGCTCATAAGTACTCAATGTTTGTGAATGTTAATAATGAAGTTTCATTCGGTTATAAGCATTTGAATTGGAATATCCAGGGTTTTCATGGAGAATGTATTGTTTCTTAATCTTGTATGGGATCATATGTGGTTGCTTAATGATGCGTTTGAATTTATTTTAGAGCTCTCATTATGGCTTGCCTAACTTCCATTGTTGAATGCTTAAGAGAGATTGAGTTACATGCGTTGTAGCAAGGTTAAAGGTTTTTATGCCTATATTGTTGCTATGAAAAATAGAATGAAGGTGATGCACGGAGCTTATATTCATAGTCTTAGATATTTTTATTGTTTCATTATTAAATATGCGTGACATGTTGGCAAGGGATTATAAGTTGATCACGATGGATGTATGTTATGTTGTTGTTGCTATTGTATATATTATGGTTTTTGATTTCTGCTTATTTGATACATTATTTTCTTAGCCACTCATCATTGTTGTTGATGATTAAGATCTACTTAGGGTTTCTATGGTGATGTTGTTGTAGGAAATTTTGCATTAAGAGTATCTTGATGTATTGACTCATCTAAAACTATAGATGTTCTTATTTCTTCGTAATTTGTTGTCTATAGCTAGAGATTGAGTTGTAGCAGTATGGATCCATATTGTCGATCTCAATTGATATATGGTGTATGTATGAATTTTTGAAGTGATATGTAATGCTATTACTAGTTCACACTATCATGCAAAGGTTTATGCTCAATATGGTGGTTGTTTTACTTCCATGTTTTTGCTACATAGAATTGATATCTAATGTTGATTGGTGTGTTATTTGGTTCATCATTATTGGTGTTTCTATGAGGGTTTTCATATGGAAAATATACTTCATTATATCACATTTATATGTTTCTACTATGCCACCAAGCATTGCCATGTATTTGTTGATGAGATTTGGTAAAATGATGTTGTTGATATCTTAAACTATTGCTAAGTCTTTGAGAGTTTGATGTGTTTTATCATGTGTTATGTATTGTGATTATATCATTGTTACCTTTAGCACATATTGTTTCTCATAGTTTCCATGTACTTGCATTATATTGATAAATTAATCATGCATTGAAGAGAACATACTTGTGTGCAATTGAGTAGTAATTTTGATAACCATGCATGGATTTGTCAATGATATTGTTCTAGTGTTATATCGATCATGCATAGAGGTGAGACAGAGTGTTTGGCATGTACTATAGTGGATCATTTCTTTTCATCCATATATGCACTGTAAAGTGCAAGATAAATAGATGTAACTTTCTTACTTTTGTCATTGGGTCATGTTGGCTTGTAGTTACGAGTCAAGCATGCTTTTTGAGAGAGATGTCAGAATTGTTTCAACCATGTATGGGTTGTTGGGAATGATTGTTACATCCATGTATTATCATTAAACCATGTATCACGTCGCAGAACATCTTGTCATGATGTTTACTAGAGTCTTTGATCTGGTTGATGTACCCTCTTTCATGAGGTAAGGAGGCATAGGCAGTCACAAACATTGATGAACATCAATTGGGATGAGACATTTGCAAGCAAATGTTGGAAATTTTGGCTGGATGAAGAATAATTTTCATTCACGTAGGGGGAGAATGTTAAACGTCTCAACATGAGAATGTTAATGTTGGAATTAAACTTTTCCATTGATGTGAAAGTGGAAGAGAGTATGGAAACCAACTTCAGAGGGAAGATCAAGTTTAGGTTAACACCAATGCAAAGTAATGTTGGAAATCATTTCAACGTGCACTTAGAATTGTTTTCCTTGTAATCGTGTCTTCTATTATTTGTATTAGGTTTCATCTATGATATTCCATGGTTATAATAATGTCTAAGTCTACATGTTAATGTCTTGAAGCTAAGTTATAAGTTGGTGAAGAAGCATGGAAACAACATGTGATAAGGCATCTTGTTTAGGACAAAAATATGCACCAATCGAACATGTAAATATCAGTTTTGGGATAACCATTCTATCCAAGCAAATATCTTCACTAGGAGAAAGTTTTGTCCCATTGAAGATAGTTGTAGGTGGAATTTTCGAGTTTTGGAAACACTCAGCTAATCCCATGGGTACTTTATATTGTATTTGCACATGATATTTTCTCAAAAAGGTAATCAAACATTACTCCTCATATAGAAAGAGATTAAGGTTGAAAATATCCCTCATTCAATGAAGATCAAGGGGAATCAATTTAGGGAGGTGAAATGTTAAAAATACCATACTAGTTCAAGACTGTATGCACCAACGTTTTAAGCTCTATACTCTTTTGTAATTATTATTTTAGTCACTTTTGGAAAATTATTCGTGCACTCCGTGAGGAAAATTATGCAGAATATTTATAGTAGTTTTCAAAAGTTTAAAAATGTTGTAGAAGTGTCTTTTGACCAACATCTTATGCAAAGGGAGAGGATATGGAGTAAGGAATCATTGAACATCATTTAGTGTATTATTGTTGCTATTTCATGGACTAGAATATTGTTTTGTTTGCAGGGTTTTTTCTTGGATATATTTATTATATTGCAGAGAGGACTTACACGTTATTGTTGAGTTGTAAAGTTCTCCTTGGAGCTCAGTCTAAAAATGAATGAAAGTGTGGCACTGATATTTTGAGGGGTTTGGAGCCTTCATTCAGTAGTGGCTAATCACGAAAGTTGTAGTTTCTCCTTGTTGGTGGTGATCAACAAAATAATATTCAGGGGGTGGTAGGCCCACCGAGTAGTGGTTGGATAGTTTAGTGGTGGGTATGTGAGACTTATCAGGAGTGATGTATTCCATCATGTTGTATCCTACAATGTCGTGTGAGTAGAGACTTCCTAGTTGACGGTGGGCAACAATATTGTTCAAAGGTGTAGTTGCTCCTAACAAGGTAAAGCTAATTGAAAATGTAATGATTTGATTTATTAGTGACAAGAAAATAAGAAGAAAAAAAAAACAATGTGTTTTGATGGCCTCATGTGCTACAAATCATCAATTTTTAAGAAAATAATTATTTAGAAAAAACAATTGTAAAAGAGACATCACTATTGATTCATAGTCACTATCAATAATGATTTTCATTTCCAAGGAGTGCTGTTCAAGCCATCTATCTCATGTGGAGCTTAAATGCTTGAGGTTCGACCAAGTAAATATGGCCAAGAACAAGAAGCAATCTCAGAAAAGGAAAGGAAAGAAAATGGATAAGAAAAATTAGATCTATAATAATTAATCTTTTTGTTGGTCAAGGATTCATATGAAAATCATGAAAATGGACCAAGGGTTGCATCCTATTTTAACTGTGGATGTAATGGTCATTTTACTTCTAGTTTCCCATATCTAGGTGCATAAAGTGATGATGATGCTTTAGATATTGATAAGACTTCTCATTGATTAACTTCTATAAATTAAGAAGCATGGAAGACTAGATGAAGACATGAAGATGGTGTGAACTCAAATTTGTAATCCCTACATTCAATCCTCTACAACACCTTATAAGGGCCATAATAGCTTAATGCTAATTTACTAACTCTCTGTTTTTCTTGAGCGGCATATATTTATATTGTTGTAGTATCTGAAATAAAAAATCCCCCATATTAAATTCTCTTTAATTTTAATGGTTGTTTTGTTGCTTTTTCACCCCTTTTCCTTCATAAGAAAATCTTCCTTAAATAATTTGACAAGCTCTTATTGGTTCCATATGTGGTCATATCTATATTGAGCCTTTATAGTCCCTTTCAAAAATGAGCTAATGTATGGGGAACCATATGCATAAATTTCCACAAGTGGTGACATTTTTTGTGAAGTATGGAAGTATATTTTTTTCAGCATTCTAGCAAGGGAAACATTGAGACCATTCTACCTATTTATCATATCCAAATTAACATATATATCATTTTGAAAATTTATTCATAGTCTTAGTTTTCCCAACATATTATGCATGTTAAGATGAGGTATTAGACAATTGAATACCCAAAAAGGAAAATAATAATGCCTAAAATGCTAATATAAATTTGATTTCTATAATTTAGAACAATCTTTGGTATTCCTTGTAGAATTTGAACTATTTACATGAATGTTTCTTCATCTCTACCTACTTTAAAAGGATGAAAAATAGAAAAATATGATTTTATATTTTAATTCAATATCTTGCTAGCATAATGACACTCTTTCATTCAAATTTTCATAAAATTCTAAAAAAATCCATTGGCAATTCTTGCCAACCCTAATTTTTCTTGGCTAGTGGTTTTAGGAGCTTTAAGATCTTGATCTTATATCCCTTATTTTATTTGCATAAACTACATTAAACCAAAAAATATCTTTCACATAAACCTTAATATCACCTTAGAAAAAATAGTTCTTGATCATATGGTAAGTCCTCAAGAACCACTAATGTCCTCCCATAGGAGAAGTGTGCAATTACAAAAGAAATTTATGTTTGAGTTTAGAATTCTTACATAAGTATAGTTGATCTTGATACCACAATAAATCATTCTTCCACATAAATGTTTCTACTACATAAATGTCTTCACATATTTATTGAATGATCTTGCATACCTTCTCATCCTACTTCCATTATATCCTTGATTCTTTGAACCAATTAAAGTTTGGGATCAAAATAACATAAAGTAAACCCTTTTAAGTAGTTGTTCTAATTTTATTATAAGTGTACCCTTTGTTTGCTATATATACTAAGTAGAGTAACTGTTAGGATCATAAAATCGTGTCGTGTATGTTCTATTCATTGTAAAAAGAAGTTTCCCCATTGAAGTGGACTATAAATATTGTCATTTATCATTTTCAAGGCACAAGGTTCATAACATTTGGATCAAATGTTACGAACCTCGTGGCTTGAAATGATAACAAAGCAATAATTATAACCCATTTCATGGGAAAATCCTTCGTTTACAATAAATGCAATATAGGAGACACCATTTGATGATCCTAACTAGGTTCCATTTGATGATAAGAAAATAATAATTATAATCCATTTCATATAGTCCATTTCACAAGGAAATCCTCAATTTACAATAAAGGAAATGTAGAACACACTATGTGACGATCATAACTAGGTGCCTTTACTCCGAATGTGGAAGAAATGAGGTACATATAAAATGAGTGAATGGTTATGATGAAAGATTGTCTTATTTTTATAAACATGATACATTTAAAATGGAGATATATATTAATAACATAAATGAAAAGTAAAATAGATATGGAAAGTAATAACTTATATACATAGAAAGTAGTAAAGGGAATTAAAATATTACATAAGTTATGTTTGGTCAAGCTAGTTGTACATTTTAAAGATGGTTGAAGATAGGGATTCATGTCCTTTGGTACTTTTATTTCCAGAAGATCGTTATATGAAACAAAAAATAGAGTCAACTAATAAAATCTTCCATATTTGAGTTAGAGGCAAAATATACCATATATAGGTCCTATGTCGTGTTCCAATGTACCTATCTCAAATCTTGATCTTAAGAAGCTTTTGTAAATGTAAATGGTCATTGATATGCATCAACAACAGGTTTAAAGAGGTAAAGACCCATTAGTGTCATTCAACACATCATAATGTTTGCTAGTAAATCACTCATAATGAAACGATAACTATGACAGAGAATGTGTTGCAAATTATAGGTGTTTTTCATTGCGATTGAGGCAAGGAGGCATATTTTAGGAAGTAGGCCTTTGATACAATCTTATGAGCTTCATTAGACCTCTAGAGACATTCTTGTTATATATCATTATATAGTAATGTGAAGGTAGAATTATTGAAGATAATTCATTGTGAATAGAGGTTAGGTTTGGTTCTTTATGTTTTAGCTTAAGAGGAAATTTATATGGTTGTATACCTATTTCTCTCCCATTACTATCTCAATGGATTTGAGACCCGTCTGTGATAGAAAACATTTGATAATGGAACATATATTCCACTGACATGGTAAATACTAAGAAATCAAATGAGTCGAGTTGAATGATTTAGCGTCGATTGCATGTTCTGATTTTGAGCTAGAACCCAACAAGGGGATCAACAAGGGAAAAGGAATTATTGACATCGAACCAAATACCACCATTGTGACCACCAAGGTTTAGAAGATTGATCTTGAAGATTCAGACGAGGGGGGTTGTCTCCTCTACTAACAAATGTGGGTGAAGTGTTCTATGTTGCAGTTCCTTCTCAACAGTGGGAGCCAAAATAATCTCGTTTTAGTGGATGTTGTGAGTTGGTTGGCCATACCAACAACACCACATGCAGAGTCATACACCATCGAGTGACTTCACCAGGGATGAAATCTTCGCGCCAACTAGCATTGTTTCCTTCCCTACAACATCAAGCCCTTCACGAATCAGGTATTGTTTGATGTTGCTCCTCTATATATTTGTGATGTGTTATTAGGTCAACCATACTTCTTGAAGTTTCATGTTGTGTATCATTCCAAGAAGCACATTCTTACTATTACTTTGGGAAATAATTTATATGTGATACTGGAGGTAGCCTCACCTACGATCATCTATTTTATCTTTGTTAAGAAACGTTGTAACATCATCTCCTAGACTGGAAAACCTGTTTTCTTTCTTATTCACTCTAAAATAAAGGGGAATATAGTGGCCACATACATTGCCCCTGAAGAGGATTCCCTCACGCAGTAGAAGCATGTGGATAAATTCATGCAATAATAGCAGGACATATTGTACTTACCCGCAAGGGTATCTTTGCATGATTACATCAAGCATTTGATCGATCTGACTCTCGGATGACCTCTACCCAATAGGATAATATACCACTACATGTTTTGAAAAATAAAGAGATCAAGTGGAATATCTAAGAGCTACTACGTAAGGGGCACATCTAACCAATTTCCTCACCTTGTGGGAATCTGATTGTACTTGTACAAAAGAAAGATCAAACATGGAGACTCTACTTTGATTATCGGGAACTATACAAAATCATTATCACCAATATATAACCAGTCCCATAGATTAATGAAATTCCTAAGTAGCTCAAGGGAGCCGAGTATTTTACCAATATTGATTTGAAGTCTAGCTATCACAAGGCTCTTATAGAATCCACAAATTTATGGAAGACCATGTTCAAATCCTGGGAGTGCCTTTTCGAATGGTTGTTGATGTCCTTCACAATGAAAAATGCCCCTACAACTTTTAGGAGGTTGATGGATGACATCTTGTAACCCTTCATCAAATCATTTGTGGTTGTACATTTGGATGACATACTCATATTCGACAAGAGGTTGGAAGAGAACCTACAACACATTAGGCATGTCCTTCAAAGTTTGTACAACAAGCTATATTCCATATTAGACAAATGCACATTTGGGATGAGACATGTCAAATATTTGGGCTACATCATTGATGAGAAAGGTGTGCATGTGGATATGGCTAAGGTCCAAGTCATTCAGGATTGGACAACCCCAACCACTGTAACTAAGATTCACAACTTTTTGGGGCTTGGAAATTTTCATCGAAGGTTTGTGTTGGGATTCTCTCATATCACTTGGCCTCTGATTTAGGTTAGCAACGAAGGAGCAAAAAAAGATATCTTCTTGTGTAAGTCCCAACAAAAGGAATTCGTTGAGCTGAAGCACCACCTCTACTCTTCACTTGTACTCACATTACTAAACCTCCAACAACCATTTGAAATTGAGACAAATGCCTCTTAATATACTATTAGTGTAGTTCCCATCTAACAGGGGCATCTGCTGAGCTATGATGGTGAGACACTTTCTCATACAATTTCAAAATACCCAATCTATGAGAAAGAGATGAATCACATCATGTAGGCATGCTCACAATGAAAACATTACGTTCTACGGAAGGATATAGTTATCCACACAAATCATTGATCTTGTAAGTTTATCAAGACAAAATGGAAGTTGCAGATTGATCGACATCAAAAGTGGTCTACATATCTGCAACAATTCCACTTTGACCTTAAATACAAGAAGGGCAACACCAATCATGTTTGAGATTGCCTTAGTCAACGTCGAATTGTAGGATTAATTATTGTTCTCAACTCTTGTGGCCACGAAACCACCAAATGAACACAATTGTACAAAAATGATCTAGATTTCACCACCACATAATAGATGTTAGTGGATGGGAAGCAAGTTCTACATCTATAACTCGAGGATGCACTATTGGGCACCTTTGTGTTCCTTCAAGAGGGAATGTCAAATTGATTTGGCAGGCACATTATAGTCAAGTTGCAGGACACTACTGTGTCGAGAAAATTGCGGTCATACTACATAAGTATTTTCATTTTCTAAAAATATGATAGGGCATTCAAAAATATATTAGACCCTGCATTTTTTGTGTCTTCACGTAGTCAACAATAAAGAAGAAAAGATTTTACACTCCTCTTCCTTCTCTAATCCATTTCTAGGCATCCACATCTATGGCTTATTTGTCATCATGGATATATTTTCTAAGATGGATATGTCGTTGACTTGGAAGATGAGTATCATAGTAAAGGAAACTGCCAAATTCTTCTTTGATGAATATGGCTACATTTTTTGATCTCACAGACCATTATATCATATCGCGATCAAAAGTTCCTTAGCACATCCTAGTTGAGCCTTTGAACATTATTGGACACTAATCTCATCAAGTCTAATACATTCCATTTCCAGTCAGATGGCAAAACAATGTAGTGAAGAGGATGATAGTGCACATACTACACATGTACAACTCCAATAATCTAGAAACCTAGGATGATAGACTTACTTATGTGCAACAAAATTATAAAAGAGCTCTTCATAGCTCGACTGGTCATAGTCCTTTTTTAGTGGTTGTGGGTTTACAAATATTGCGTCTGACTAATGTTGTGATGCCTCATGAAATTACACTAACATAAAGCACACATATACATTATAAGCATGATAAAGAAACTTTATTGATTGAACGCATCTAACATATTCGCTAACAACTACACAAAATGTTCGATAAGTCCAATGCAAAGTACAAGCAGTGACATGATCAACGTTAGGTGCCATACAATTTTTAGGTGTGTGATAATGTTTGGTTGCATTTGTTGAAATAACGCCTTACCAAAGCCCATCAAAATATCACACCACTCGGATATGGGTCTTACACTATCACCAAGGATGTGTGAGACAATTCTTTCAAGCTCAACATTCCCCCATTCCTTGGCCTACACCTAGTGTTCAATGTGGGCCACCTTTGGCTATAAATTTTATCATTTCTGGACCATTTCATTGTTATGATATTCTTTCATGGCTTTTCCACCAACCTAACCAAACTAAGAGTATAGTATGAAGGAATATTACAACTAATATGCAACTCAAGTAACCATCCATCATTGATAACCTATGACATCGAGATAGCAATATGAAATCATCATTAGGAAAAATATTGTGCAATAAAGTTTTGTTAGTAACCCATCTCCTTGTTCACGTATTATCAAGATTAGTAGGCTTTCCATGCAAAAAGTTACAATCCTCAAGAAACATACCATATGTAACATAATATGTACATGTATCATCACCCTGTAATATATGTGAGAAAAGATAACAACACTATAGGCATCACTAATAACTACACCATATCAAACTAATGCATGATTGAAGATATAATGATAGAAGCACATAAGTAGTGAGTGAAACTCATCATCATCAACCAATGTCAATAATGACCATTGCATGGTTATCCTCTTCATGTACAATTAACTCCACTAAGTGAAACTTTATCCACGATTTTATGATCACTAATCATAGAAAAAAATATCATATGTGTCCTCAACAACAACAACTACACATCATTAAGTATAGATATACTCATCAACATGCAACAAGGAATTCTCAAGAACGCATAATTCCAACAATGTACAATTAAAATCATAGAAAATGCTCCCTCTCAACTTGTGCCAACTATTCACTGTTAGGTTTGATCATATCCAGATTCATTAATTAGTAAATCCATGAAAGAAACAAAGTAACAATGCAATATTGCAGCAACTCCTAATCCATCATAAACCAGTACTTCTTCTAAGCATTATCTAAGCAACAACAGACTGTATCCAACGAATGGAAAAAATAGAAATCCAAATAATAACAGAGTAAAGCATATCAGCACCTCTCCCCGAGTATTTTCCATTGTTTCTTCATCTCGGAGAGACTATGTGATAGTATAGATCAAAACTTGCATATATCCACGATTGTCCCTTATGAGATCCACATACATAAAGTAAAATAATAAATTTTCATAGCCACAACTCCCCCTGATCCTATGATGGATGTTCTTGTTTCACTATTACTACATCAGATATACTATCAGTAATATAAGCAACATGAATATTAAAATAACGTAGAAATCATCATCAAGTTATACACATGTATCACCCTCCCTGAGATCATACATCAATGATTATGAGTCCTAATAATCATCACCTTCTCTTTCTCAGGTCATGTATCTCACATCCCTTCTGTAGTCACTATGAGAAGTGTTCCTTTAAGAACAATATATCGTAGTAGAGATCATATTCTTTACTATGAGTTGGAATCCTCCTGATTTCTTTGAGAATTTATTTCTTTAAACATGTATAGCTTCTCTGGATTTAAGTATCCTCTTTCTATGATCTTTCGAGTTTCTTTATCTATAACCTTACATTTGGTTGATGTAAACACAATTACATTTCCTTTATCCACTATTTTACCTACACTCAGAATATTTTTCTTTAGCCCTTGAACTAATAAAGTATCAAGCTCTCCTCTATGTTTATTAATTTTGGCTCTACCTTTTCTAAGAACTTTTTCGAGAGAACTATTTGCAAGAATAACCTTATCAGCTTGGCTTTTCTTGAGAAACTCCACATTACTCTTATCTTTGGTCATCTGATGAGAGAACCTGGTGTCTATCTACCATTAATATTCATCGTCAAATGATAAAAGATAAGGAACACACATTATATGTTCTTATTCTTTCCACTTATTATCAAAAATGTTGGTGGATCCATCCTTCTCATGTCTTTTGACATTATCTATTTGCTTGCCACGTTGTCTTTAGTGATTCGTTGATTTATTCCTGAATTATTTTGCTACCTGTCCAAACTTGTAACAAGCATATCGTATTATATGGCCAAAAAGGGGAGCAAAGGAATATTTTTGTTTTATTCAGTACTTTTGTTTTTTGCATTGTTACCCTTTACATTCCTTGCACTAACTTGTGAACTAGATTCTCCTTTAATACTTTCAGAAATACCATGACGAGGTTTAATTGAAGGAGACCTATGACTACCAAGAATGTTATAAAAAATCTTATTACTATCTTGAAATCTCAATGTTTATCCTTTTATTCCAATTTACCTTTTAGAATGTTTACCTGAAGCTCCATTCTTTGGTATTGCTTTTCCTTTTCAAGATATCTATTTCCCATTCCTTCTTCAACATTTCTTCCTTCTTCCATTTTCTCCTTTAAGTTGATAATTTCTTCCTTCATCCCATTCTCTTGCTCTTCAAATACTTGAAGTAGTTCTCCATTTCGCTTGTTGGACATTTCAGGATCTATTCTTAGAGATACAATCTTTTCTTCAGGGCCTTCAAAATGTTGTTTAGATTATATTGTAACATTTATTGAATTAATATGATTCTTGTAAACATATTCCTACAATTTATCTTAAGATTAATACTATTTTTCAATGAAATATCAAGTTTTATTCTAATATTAGGAACTCCCTCTATTATGTCATCTTCGGAATTAGTAACATACTCATCTTTTGATGCATTATTATTTTCTTGAGAATAAGTTTACTTGTTGGTTCCTTTGATGAACAATCTTCCTTTGTTCTTCCTTCATTGATTTCTTGTATCTTATCCATACTTCCTGTGTATTTTCATAATTCATAACGCTATTTAATGTTGAATCAGGTAGATACTAATGTTGCTACTTAATCCCTTACTACTATTTTTCACTTCTTCGTCTGATGGAGGAATTTTAGTGAAGCCATTTCATACTAAATACCAAACGTTATGATTCATTAGATTAGTGTAGGAATTTACAGGGTAAGTTCCTCAGAAAGAACACCAAAAGGACACCGCTCAGAACGAGATCTCAAATCAATACACCAGTATTTTTGACGTGGTTAAAACCCTCAAAGAGGGAAACAGTCCACGGCCTACGCCAACGTGGCTACTACAAGAAATTTATTAATAAAAGAATGAAAATTTACATAAGATTTCTCTCATAGACAGATTACCCGAACAATGACCCTCCACGCGCTTTAAATAGAACTCATGGACCAATCGGGTGTCAAGCCACGGATCAAGTGTTGGTAATACCGAGGAGAGAGTGAACCGTCAGACCACTACATATCGTGACCGTCGGATTGTAAGTTACAAAATGTAAAATGGTAAAGAAACACACTTTACCTAAATCTATACCTAACTCTATACTAGACCAAGGTTGAACTTAACTATTTCCTATGTGTCGAAATATCCTAACATCCCCCCTTAAGAACAACTTGGGTTAGGATTGAAGGATTTACAAATATGACACAATAGGAGAAGGAAGGAGGCACTAGAGCCTATCCCCCCTTAGTGACAACTTCCTGAACTCCAAGCATATATCGAAGTTTAATGAACTTCGCCTCTGTGAGAGCCTTTGTGAAGATGTCTGCAACCTGATCATCTGTTGAACAATATTGCACTTCAAGAACATGGTCATGAATGAGCTTTCTGATGAAGTGCATGTGAAGTTTAATGTGTTTGTTGCGCTGATGCTGAACTGGATCTTTGCAAAGCTGAATGGCACTTTGATTATCACACCAAAGTGTAGTCGGATGCTGCTGCTCAAAGCCCAATTCCGATAGGATCTGACGAAGCCACAAGGCTTCCTTACTAGCTTCCACGGCACCACGATACTCTGCTTCTGCTGACGAAAGAGAAATGGCAGCCTGTTTCTTACAAGCCCATGTAATAGGTCCTGAACCAAGAGTGAAGACATAACCGGCAGTAGACTTCCGATCATCAGGGTCACCAGCCCAATCAGAATCAGTGAAACCAACTAATAGAGGAGCTGCTTTGGCACTGTAATGAATCCCAAACTGTACTGTACCTCGAACATAACGAAGTATTCTTTTAGCTGCTTTCCAATGACTTTCACGGGGGTTTTGCATAAACCGAGCAACCAGGCCAACAGCAAAGGAAAAGTCAGGACGAGTATGGGTTAAATACAAGAGTTTTCCTACAAGTTGACGGTATAAGGTAGCATCAACTTCAGGAAAAGTACAAGAGACTGAAAGTTTGACTCCAGACTGAAAGGGAGAAGGAGCTGGCTTACAATCTTCCATGTGAAAATGACGAAGAATATCACAAGCATACTTGGACTGGGAAAGGGAAATACCCTCCTTGGATTGCAAGACTTGAAGACCGAGAAAATAGTGTAAGTGTCCTAAGTCTGTCATTTCAAATTTCTTTTTAAGGCTGGACTTCACATGGTTTATAAGGTTGGGATCACTACCAGTAAGAATAAGATCATCAACATAAAGAACAAGGATGATAAGAGAGTTGCCCACTTTCTTGGTGTAGACAGTATTGTCAGAATAACACCTTGAAAAGCCAGATTCTAAAAGAAAGCTATCCATTTTGGCATACCAAGCCCGAGGAGCTTGCTTGAGACCATAAAGAGATTTCTTAAGTCGACATACAAGGCTGGAGTCTGTTTGGGTGAAGCCAATGGGTTGTTCCATATAGATTTCTTCATGCAAGTCCCCATGCAAGAAGGCAGATTTAACATCCATCTGATGGACTTCCCATTTTAAAGAGGCAGCAAGGGAAAGAACAAGGCGGATAGAGTTCATTTTGGCAACAGGGGAGAAGGTTTCAGTGTAGTCAATGCCTTCAACCTGTGAGAAGCCCTTAGCAACAAGACGAGCTTTATGTTTATCAACTTTCCCATCTGGTCCATACTTGGTTCTGTAAACCCATTTACATCTAACAAGTTTGCGTCCCTTTGGTAGAGGAACAAGATCCCATGTATCATTGGCCAACAATGAATGATATTCTTCATTCATAGCTGCTTCCCAATGTGGATGGCCTGAAGCTTCTGCAAAAGTGTCAGGATCATGATTTACTGGAGCTTGAGCCAGTAAAGAAGAGGCTCCTTCAAACTGAGAACGTGTACTTCGTTGATCTGTAGGATCACCGGCAAGATCACCTGCTGCATCCCGAGTAGCACGGACCCATTTTGGAAGTTGAGGATCCTGAGAAGGTGGGGGAGGATTGTCATCCTCACTTTCATCATC
>APFE030403212.1:0-59064 GCA_000404065.3 Pinus taeda
ATATGAATATTTTAAGTTGAGAATATCCTATTGATTCATTATGAATACCTCCCTACTTAAGAGGAAGTGTTGAAATTGCAACTAGATTTGGAGTTCATAAGATAAATATTTTCATTAGTGACTTTATTATATTTATTTTGTTAAAGCATGTTCTTCCTGATTAGAGAAAAGAATAAAAAATAACATATTTGAGTCATGTCCCATTTGGACATTTGAAAGAAATATAATTCAATTTTTATTTTATGTCATAATCCCATAAGGTATTCAAGTAATACCTCCTTAGACAAGTCATCCTACTGGCACATATTCGACCATCCTATACAGTTGTATATAAGAGTAAAGTTTGATCACTTAGAGACATAATTCATCAACACATCATCTATCTGTTTTTGCACCAAGACAAGAAGGAAAGAAAACAAAGTCAAAGGAGATGGATAAATCAAAGCTTTCTGCCCTAAACCAACCCACATATGTGAAATTTTTGATTCATTGTCCTAGGTATTTCATGATTGAATTTTGATGTCTATTATAGGACTGAAAACCTTTGTTTTGACTAGATTTAGAAGAAATTCACCAATCCTGGAATTGCCTATTGGAGGGAACTTAGAGGATGGTTTTGACATGGAATGTTTATGGAACGACTTGATCTTGGTCGTGGTCTTAGATATATCATCTTGATCTAATTCTATAAGAGAATGACTGGTGGGTTTTGCCCCTTATGGGGTTTGTCCCTAGCTAGTAGCTTAACCTTTGGTGTCTCTTGTCTCTTTGTGATCTCTATATTTTTTACATTTGTATAATTTCATGATGAAGAATATATAACTAGTAATAACAAGGCAAGCTAACATTCACAAGTAATTATCAAGAAGAAGCATCAAGAATTGTTCTCTATTTCACTTGATTTATCAATAGTAAAATAACATACAAATAAGCTCAAAAAATAAATAAGAAAGCAATTTAATTATAATCTAAGAAATGATAACAAGATGGAAGAGTAAGAAAGGAGTACAATAATGAGAAAACATGAGCATTACATTATGTCATAAAGTAGAGTAAAATATAGGCACATGAGTAGGTGACGTTGGAATGTTATTTATTACATGTTTTTGGATAAGTCATAAGAAAGCAATTTAATTATAATCTAAGAAATGATAACAAGATAGAATAGTAAGAAAGGAGTACAATAATGACAAACATGAGAATTAGATTATGTCATAAAGTAGAGTAAAATATAGGCACATGAGTAGGTGACGTTGGAATGTTATTTATTACATTATTAACATGTTTTTGCATAAGCCATTGTTTGTTTACTCGGTCACTAAACCATTATAACAAAGTGAAATTTAATTCTTGCCTAAAGAACCCGTGATGGGAAAAACTGTATAGGATATTAGATATATATTAAAATAAAATATAGGTATAGTAGAGAGAGTTGGAATAGACTTAGAGATAAACTAATTATATAAAATGAGAAATAACTTATTGAATCAGCTCAAATTGGAAAACATTGCTTTTGACATCATGATATCGCAAAACCATGTAAAACTGAGAAGAAATTAGAGATGAACCATACTTGGACTTGTATGAAGGAAATTACTTTGACTCTTTGTTGCGAAGAACTTTTTTATTTTCAAACTGTTGGAGTAGGGTTTGAACTGTAACCTACAAAAGGTCAATCAAAACCCTTATATGTAAATTAAATAGTTAAAATAATCACAAAATTTAGAATAATAGAAATGTAAATCCCAAAGTCCTGTTAAAGAGGATACCCGTGAAAGAAAAAATTGCCTATTAAACACCATCAATGCATACATGATAGAGTTACAAAATATTTTTATCGAAGTATTCCTGACATTGGATAATGAACACAGAAATTCTTAATCTGGAGGAAGAAACTGTAAAATACTCTTTCGGTATTATGTTACCCCGGTGTATTTATTTGGGAAATGAAACCACAGGGTTTTCAAAATAAAATGATAAGATAAATAAACAAATACACAGACATGGAATTTTAAGTGAGGCAATGAAAAGAAAGTTATAGGAATTATTCCAAACAATGGTCAAAGAGTTACGTATTAAGAAAGATGTGTTACGCTTTTAAAAAAAAAATAATGAATTAAATCCCTTATCTCGGTATACAAAGAATTCACAAAGAAAGGAGAGAAGCTAAATTTTCTTACCTATTTTAGGAAGTTCACATCCACAATTGTTTAATATATTGGACCTGATAAGTGAATTCCACCATCAAACCCATTCCAAGATAAAACCTTGGGAAAAAAACAAAGAATTGTTAACCTAGGGTATAATGGAAGGGAACTAAACATTAAACTAAAATAACCCTAATTAATTATTTAAAAAATAATAACTTACTGCTTATGTAAACAAATTCCTGTTGTAAGATTCTATGACCACAAATATATGGAACGGTCCAAGGAATACCTAATAACAAATATAGGCACCAAAATTTGATCATCCAAAAACTCTATGGACTATCTAAATAAATAAATTTTGGAAAAGAAAGTTGTAATTCATAACCTTTTCTTACCATTCTACTAGGAAGTATTGACAAAGATTAAGAGGAATTAAAAGTTTATAATTTGAGCTTCAATTTACACAATTGAGTGATAATGGGGGTTTGAAATATAACCTTCATGGATGGTTGCAAGTTTGAAAGTGAAAAAATGAAAATTGAAAGCATGGGCTTGGGTGGTAGTTGTTTCACAGCCCTTAGGGCATGTAAATCAAAGAAATAATATGAAATATTTCCATGGTTGAAAAAGAATTACAACCACATCCTAATCATCTACCTCACACCTATCATATGGAGTAGTGAGCGAATGTATGCATGGCAAATACATGAAGTGGACCCAGTATTAGACGTAAGGGTTGATGAATGTATTTGCACTAGTAGCTCAATGAGTTATGACAAATCACATGATGAGCATAATTGATCGCAAATAGAATACATAGGTAGTGGAGAACCATGAGTCTGAGTGATCAATTCTCCTTCCATGTTCATCATTTTTTTCTTAAAGTAAATAGTAAGAAACAAATGCATTTGCTTTTTCCTTAGTGTTGTTACTTTGGCCAAAGTTGAATGATAATTATGCTTGGAATATTTACCATAACGTTTTTATAAATAATTGTGGTAATTTTCTCCACTATACTCCCTTGCTACCAAACTTTTATAAACCAAAGTTTTAGCTGGGAATTAATTTAATAAATTATTGTATAACCAAAGTTTTAGTATGAACTTATAATGAAGATTTGAGTTTTAGAAGTGGAGTGGTTTCCTTAAAGCTTGGTATATACAACGAAATTGAATGGTTCTAGTGGTGCTTTTGTAATGGTCAGTCTCCTCACTAGATCATTGAATCTTCTCTTCACCTTCTAATCTGACATGTGATGACATCTTGCTCTAGAGGGGGGTTCTCAAACCCCTCCTACCATAATTACATTGTAGGTGAAGATTATGACGTCAGTCATTGAGAGAATTCATCCAACTCACTTTCTAGCATTCTAGGGGTAATGTCGATAGGTGACCTATGAAATCCTACCACTCTTGGAGCATCGTAGTAAAACAAGAACCATAATAGATGCTTCCCAAAAGACGCTAAATACCTTGTTACAAGGTCAAATTAGACTTTCTCCTCAGCTACATTGGAAACATGTAGGACTTTCCTCTCATTTTCAAGTCCTTAGGTGTTCAACCCATGGATAAGGACCCAAACCTCTAGATAAAAAAAAAATGGAAACTTAAATGCCACATTGAGCTATAATTTGGTGCCAATACATTTTTTACAATGGATTTCATTAACTTAGAAGATCACAAACGTTTTCTCAAAGGACGACCATATTTATTCAATAGCTCCATGATTTTCATTTGCTTCTAAACCATGTGATACAATCTAGAAGATGAGAAGTTCATTCCTGTTGATATCTAGCTCCGCTTGTATGCCCTGCATGTTGAATATTAGCAACAAGACATTATATCTAGTATTGGTAACACCCTTGTATCCTATATAAAAATATATTAGATCATGAAGAAAACAATATATACTACCTATGCCTCATTATGTGTGTATATGAATGTCTCTTATCATCTTCTAGAATCCATCGATATCTCCTTGGATGATGAGGTCATCGCGTTGCCAATTCATTATCTATATTATGATGACCATGGGAATTTTTTTTCGGATTATCCCCTTTTCAACCCCCGTTGCCCCCAACTCCTGCTATAGTGGTATATGTAGATGGATTATGCCACTAGAATGGATGCAAAAAATTCTAGATGAATCCTCTGATCAAAACTTAGGAGAACCATTAGTCCAACAGTAAGTATGAGTGCTTACCAACATGGAAGAGTCTATGGAGAATGGTGAAATAACCCATGAGAATGTTCAACAACCAAGGCCCCACTAATCCAAATCCATTAGTAAAGAAGAGAAAAATCTCAAAGGGCTATGATGATAACCACCAACACCACTCCCAAAGTGGGAAAAAACCATAGACATCAAGGAATTAATCCCAAGCATACAAATATAGAAATGGCTAATAAATACCAAAATGATCAAAAAAACTTGCGAAAGCTGAAAACCATGATGTAGGTCACCAAATATTTTTGGTAATGTTGGAGGAACTCAACAACGAAGATCCAAGGGTTGTTCTAGAACAAAAAGTGATCCACCTCAGACAGACCATTGTCCTTGCCCAAAATAACATGCTCACCCTTAGAAATTCCTAGTTCCACTAGAAGGGCTTAAAAAATCACACTTGTCTAGTTCTAAATACAACCCGAAGGAAAGATCCAAGGAAAAAAATAGGTGGAAAGGAAACACAGGACTTCATTCAACAAACAAGTATATTCTTGAATAGATTGGGTAAGATTCATTTTATCTCAGAGACATTCTCTCCATGCCCCTCACTTTCTAAATGAAGCTCTTCTCTAAGAGCATAAGGGTCATTAATAGAAAAAGAAAGAAAGTTCTCCTTGAAATTCATGTTCAAGTGTAAAAGCCTAGGATTACAATATTCTAGGAAATAAAATGCACCAATGAAAATATAATCTTGTATCTACTACAAGAACTCCAAATTTTTGACATTTTCCAAAATTTGGAGTCTTGCACTTCTAGTTTAAAGTGTGAATTCTCAATTTTTTCTCTACGTATAATTTTGTTTTCCAAATTCTAAAGATGATCCTACCATAGATTTCATGCATGGTCACATGATATATTGACTTATCAATCTACGAAAATTCATTCCTTCCCTTTAATTGTGTCACAATCCATCTTTGTGTATCAAAAATCTTCAAGTTATTTTTTGATAAAGAATAATTTTCACAACTTAAATCCCAATATCACAGTCTATCTTGTGATAATTTGACTACATGTGCCAACCATACCATCTTACTGGTCTTCTTCATTTTTCTGGTGAGAGTACATTTGTTGTGTTCATAGCCTCACATGTGTAATAGAAAATATATATAGGTGTCATGTCCCATACCATTTTACACCACATTTTTTATTTTAAGTTATTGATATCATAGCTCAAGGAGACTTATCGTATTGAAATATGTCTTTGGAGATTATGCTAATTACCATCATGTTTGGAACAAGGAAAGTCACTATATCCTCCCTCTTTTGTTTGCAACTATTTTTTTTTTTATTCCTTTTGTCACTTTGTCTTACCCTTAACATTTCGCCTCCCCAAAACTTTAACACTCTAACTATCCCTAGCTCTATCTATATATTTAGAACCTTTCTTTGTATTCCTCTTCTTTCCCTATATTTGAAAATTTCCCTTATGCCAAACTTAGTCATTTTCTCACACATGTAGAAAATCACAAAAGTTAGTGCTATGGCCCACTCCTCACTCTTCTGTAGTGGAAATTCCTTTAAAAATAGTCATCCTTCCCTTTCATTGCAATAAGGGTGCAATTAAATCGTTTCTTCTTATCACCTACCTTTCCTTTCGCTGAGAAAATTTTATTCCCGCTTCATTACACACTGACTCTTAAAGTTGCAACTGCAAAATACTTACACCTCTCGTAATCACATCCTATCATATTTTATCATTATGGATATAAATTGTTGGGATATTTATCTCCCCAAACTATGATAAGAATCTATTCTGTAGCGACTACCCCTTATCACAACTTTTCCTTTGGTTTGTGGCTTAACATATCACACTATAATTTTAAAATTTGCAACACATGCTAAAATAATGAATTATTTTTTTATTTTTCCTAACATTTTTTCTTATCAAGAATACTTTAAAAATGTTAGGTACCATTCATCATTAGCATTTTATTATCTCCACATCAATAGGAGGTACAGATCCCCTAACCAAAGAAAGGCATAGAAAGGAGATAGTTGAAAGTAGAATTAAAGGAGTTTTCGAAAGCCCTATTATCGGAGTGCCCATCTATTTTGGAATTTCCTAGTATGCGGATAAATTAGTACCTATGATGTGGAAATGCATACATCAGGAATTACCCAGGAAATAGGAACCTAAGGACGAGTAATACTATTAAGTATATATGAATATTATGTAGTTACAATTTCATAAGTTAGAAGACATCTAACTATTCTACCATGGGGAAAGACCATTAAGTGGATTATCCGATATACTGATGAGAAATACATGATAGTTAGGAATACCCATGGTATACAGATGTATAGTAGCATGCACATCATCTAATGTTGTTGAATATTATAATATAACAAAATATCATTTGGTTCTTTGTGCAAAATGGTATTGCAATTTTTCCAAGTAAACCAAGGGGATACTTTAACTTGGTGGTAAGAGCTTGGAAATTTTAGATATCAATCTGATGGAAATACAAAACTAAGATGTTGACAAAAGTATATCAATTGTTGGAAGATATGTGCTATAACATATATGGGAGACTAGACACAAAGTAGCTTGAACATGAATCATTATATATGATGTACACATATGCAAGTGAATGAACTATTTTTATTTGGGAAAATATTTTGGAAACATCCATAAAGTCTATGCCAAAAGAGTAAGGAATACCTATACAATAGAATAACCATAGTTCCACAAGGAATTATACATATTGGATACCATATGCATAAGATTAAAATTTGAGGCATTAGGATGGAAGGGCGAGTTTACTCAAGAGATCCCACCTATGCACATTTACTACAAGAAATAGTAGGATATAGGATACATGGGATGTATGATTCCATTTCCAGCATTTTATCTCATAAGTATATGAAAATACCTTTGATACAAAATCAACCTACATATCGGAAGGGAAAGGATTTCATTACAAGATGTTTGTAATTGATTTACTCCAATGTAATCAACATATATAAGAGTATTTGGATCTTATAAACACCCCCATTAGTTTCCTTTATTTTTCAATAACAAAATATTATTGCAATAAGTAGCATACAAGCTTACAACAAGATTGACCCACACATTGATAAAGGAAAAAAACATCCATGGCCTACTTTCCCTTTCTGTATATTATCGGAATTTCTCAAATCTGAAATTAGATCCAAGAGAATACTATCAAGAAATGTGTAATCTATTTAATTTAAGTAAAGTGAATGAAACACATAGATATTAAAAGAGCTCAAAGTTGAGGTTCCTCATTTGTCCACCATGAGATTAGCATAATGATATTTGTTTTTCTTTCGTTGATTTTTCATGTAATTTTTAATTGAAGTAATAAAGTAATTAGAAAATGAAATGAAAAAATAAAAGACACATAGGAGATGAAAATTCATGAGGGAAAATGAAAGGTCATGGGAGGTGATGAGTCACCCCATTTTGTATGAATATGAACTCACAACTAGCTAGAGATGATTTTAATTTTTTGAGTTGAACAATTTGTAGAGGATAATATTGTATGTTATTTTGGAGAGATCAAGTGACAATTTGGTATTTCCACTATTGGATCTAATGAATACTTGGTGCAATGGTTTAATGAATATTTCGGTTAATTTTGATTCTCTTTGAGCCTTGGAAAGCAAGTCTCATCATGTATTGGTTATAACCATAAGACTTATCTTATCATGATTTAATGGTATGTGATTCATATTCATGTGTTGAAAATTAATGAATTGCTTTGTTGATTTGAGTCTCACATCTTTACTAATATTATTTGTTGATCTATGCTTCCATGATAATTGTTAATTTTCAATGGATAATGTATCTTTTATTTATATTCATGTATCTTAATTGGATTTTTCTAACAATATTTTTGTATGATTCATTTTCCCTTTCATTCATTTTTGATATAAAAATACATCATAAAATTATTCTAACTTGTTTTTTGTTATAATTTTTATCGAGTTTCTTAACTCTTTCTCATTTCATCCAAAACCATTTTCAAACAAACATGGTGGTAGTGAGGACCACATACCATAAGATACTCCTATTCCAAAGAATGCAATTTCTAATTAGGATTTTTCACTAGGGACATCCGCATAATGTTGGCGATATAATTTTCCCAGTAAACAGAGTTTGGGACTATAGTAAGGGTTTCCATTGTATGGCTAGAAAATTTTCTTTCTCATCCTAAAATATCTAAGCAATGTAGAAATAGATTGGTTTCACCTCAACAAAAACCTCAAGTATTTGAAAACTCCGATTTTGAAGAACAACCCTCTCCCAACATTCCTGAGTGGTTGTATGAGGTAACTTAAGAGGAGTTAAGAGCTCTTAGATGTTTTGCCTGAGAACGCACTAGGAAGCTTGGAATTATTCCAGTCACTCCTATCTTGCCTCATAAGCATATAAGTGGATGATAAATAACTCATCACGGAGTGTTAGTTGGTTATATTTAAAGTTTGGTTAATGATTCTTTAGTTGGTTTGGTAGAATTAGTGGAAAGACTTTATGACAAAAAAGATGAACGACCATCAACTAGTGAAAATATGGAATGTCTAATAACTGGTGAAAAATTGGAAGAATTGATAATTGGTGAACATCTTGAAATAAAGAAGGTATTGATTTTAAAAGTGATGAGGTATATTTTAAAAATGATATGGTTGGTAATAAAAAATTATTAAGGATGGCCCAAGGGACATTAATTGTTCCAGGTATTCTTCATCCATATACCTATTATTTGGAGAAGTTCATTACAAAGTTTCATCTAAATAATTCCCCTACTACAGAAGAGGATGTTAACAACTATTACTTATCTTTGATATTGATGAATGTTTAGGACAAGCATGTTACTTGTAGACTATTTCCCTATATGTGTTGGGTAATTTAATTGTTAGTTAAATCACTTCATTAGATTACTGACCTAGGTTTTTTAACTGGTGAAGTGTATGTGCACCATATATGCTAGGAATCTATTTTGGATAAAAAAGAATGAATATATAATCTAAATTCAGTCTATCTATTACTTATTATTATTAATTAGATTCCCATGTTCTACCTATAAGGCATTCTAATTCTAAATCAACTTCAAACTAAACTATTATAATGAACAATAATTCTGTTTTAAAACAACTTCAAAGTTTTTTGTGTGACCATTAATTTAAATATATTCTAATTGAAAAGAAATGAAAATCTTACTCTATTAGACAATATAGATAAATATAATTTAATTGACTTGAAAAGGGTAACTATTCTAGAAATCTTTTGGAATAGGTTCTAATATAATTCTAGTCTATAGAACAAGAAATGAAAGTCTAATCTATGTGACAAGAAATTAACTCTATTCTAAGTAACTTGAGATCAATTCTATCTAACAACATGAAAGGAAATCTAGTTATTGATAAGTTAAAGAGAAGAATAAAAGAGTATAAGCTAAGCTCAAAATGAAAGGAAATTTACATATTATTGATGTGTGTATTCCTAATTGGAATTAATATTAGCATGTTATGAAACCAACTCACAAAAAGATAGAAAAGATAGATCAACACCTTAGAGTTCAGCCTGTTTGAGGGGGAAACCTCCATTACATTACACAAATGAACAATTCTTAGATGATTTAGATGAAAAAACCTCCTTTATATATATAGGAGTCTAGGGAGTCACAATATAACCAGGCCGACCTAACAATAATAATATAAAGGCACAAAAATAACAATAGTTGGATTCTATGGGGCACAATAATAACAATACGGGGACAATAGGGGCACAAAAATAACAATATGGGATACAATGACAATAGTAATGGGGGATCACTAGTATTATAGGGACCTAACATGCCCATCTCATTCAAAAAAGTGTTGTCCTCAATGCTTGAGTGCTTCTGGATGCTTCTGTATAAAATTCTCATCCTCCCATGTGGAATACTCAATGGCTATGTTCTTCCACTTGATGAGATACTCTAAAATTGATCGATTTCATAGTTGTTGAGTGCTTGTTCTTTGACTACTTTAGGTTCTAATATGATTTTTCCTTCTTCATCAATTTATGGAAATATTGTTTGAAATGGAAGCTTATTACCTATAACCTTCTTTAAGCATAAAACATGGAAAATTGGGTGCACTCGAGAAGCTATAGGAAGCTCCAATTTGTATGCCATAGTACCTATCTTTTGCAACACCTTGTATGAACCATAATACTTTGGTGATAATTTATTATCCTTCTTAACTTGCTTGAGGGACATTTTTTTATATGGTTGTATCCATAGGAATACCCAACCACCTACATCACAACTTCTTTCGCTGCGATGTTGATCGGCTTGCTATTTCATTCTATTTTGCGCCAAGGTGAGGTTATACTTTAGGACTTGGAGAACTTGTTGTTGATGCTCGATGTGATCTTCCACTCCTTCAACCTTAGAATTTTATCTTAAATATGGTGTGATGGATGGTGGATGATATCCATTAAGTTCCATAAATGGGGTCATTTTTGTTGCAGTATGGAAGGAAGTGTTATACCACTATTCAGCCACAGGTAACCATTTGACCCATTCTGTATATTTAGCATATATAAAGCAATGAATATATCCTTCCAAACATTTGTTTACTATCTCAGTTTGCCCATCAGATTCAGGATGATAAGATGAGCTACGAGCCAACTGACTATAAAGACTAGAAAATAATTTTGTCCAAAAATTTGAAGGGAAAATGGGATCTTTGTCGCTTACAATAATCTTTTGGTTTCCATCTAGAAGCTTTTGAATTGTTTCCATAAATGCAATAGAAATTGTACTCACTTTAAATGGATGAGATAATGCACAAAAGTGTGCATATTTGGTAATTATGCCAACTACCACCATGATAACACTCTTTCCTTCGGACTTCGGTAATCCTCTGATAAAATCCATTGAAACCTCTTCCTAGTGTTGGCTTCGAATGGATAAATGTTTTAATAGTCCTAGGGTCTTAATTTTTTCAACTTTTTTTTGTTGGAAAACAAAACATTCCACCACAAATTTTTGAATATTTGATTTAATTCCATACCAAAAAAATCCTTCCTAACCTTGTGGTACATTTCTAGAGACCTTGAATGCCGTCGTAAGGGAGAGGTGTGCAATTCGCTAAGAATATTTTGTTTGATTTTTGAATTATTACATAGCTATAACCAATCTTGTACCATAACGAATAATTTTTTGAGCTAAATGCATTAGACGTACTAGGATATTAATGTATCTTTCTAATGAGTGCCCACACTTCTTCGTAATTATTCCATTCATCCCTTATTGCATTTATCAAATCGAGCTGGCTAATAGAAATCACACAAATAAATTATTCCACATCCTCACGCTTTCGTGAGAGTGCATCTGCCACAGCATTTTGCTTCCCTTTTTTGTAGATGATTTCAAAGTCATAACCCAACATCTTTGTCACCCATTTTTTCCGCGCTTCTGAAGATAATCTTTGTTCTAAAAAGTATTTAAGACTATCATGATATATTTTTACCTTGAAGTGTGTTCCCATTAGGTAGGGTCGTCATTTCATGAGTACATGCAGTATTGTAAACATCTCCTTCTCATAAATAGCTTTGTGTAAATATTTTCCTTTGATTGGATGACTTTCGAAAGCAATGGGTCTTTCTTCGTGCATTAAAACAACATTGATTCCATTTCCAGAGGCATCACATTGCATAATAAATGTTTTTGTGAAGTCCAGTGTAACTAAGATTGGTGCTTGACACATTTTGTCTTTAATGTTCAAAGGCCTTCGTTGTTTCTGGAGTCCATGAAAATGCATCTTTCTTCAATAATGTTGTTACAGGTGCTGCTATTCTCCCATAATTCTTAAGAAACATGCAATAATACCTTGTCAAGTCGAGAAATCCTCATAGATACTTTATGGATGTGAGGATTTTCCATTCCTTAATGGTTTTAATATTGCTAGGGTCTACCTAACACCTTCATCAGATAGAATATGACCAAGATATTCCACCTCTTGTACTCCAAAGAAACATTTGCAGATTTTACATATAATTGTTTCTCCTCCAATAGTTTGAGAACCATGTCAACATGTTGGACATGATCCTTCCAAGACTTGTTGTATATTAGTATATCATCAAAAAATAATAACACAAATTTTCTAAGGAAGGGTTTGAAAACAGAATTCATCAAACCTTGAAATGTAGAAGGTGCCTTAGTAAGGCCAAAAGTTATGACCAAAAATTCATAACGGCCCTCATGAGTTCTAAATGTTGTTTTTGGAATGTCCTTGGTATTCATTTTGATTTGATGATATCCTAAACGAAGATCCAACTTGGTGAAGTAAATTGATCCATGCAATTGTTCCAATAATTCATCAATGACGAGAATTGGAAATTTATCTTTAATAGTGAGCTTGTTCAGCTGCCTATAATCTGGACAAATGTGCCATGATCCATCATTCTTGTGAACCAATACTACTGGAGTAGAGAAAGAACTTTGACTAGGTTGAATTATACTATCCTCTAGCATTTGTGCAACCATACGTTCACTTTCACTCTTTGGACATAGGTATATCTGTAAGGCCTAATGTTTGGAGGAACACTTCTTGGAATCAAATTATAGCATGTTCATGATCACGAATAGGTGGGAGGCCTTTATGAGTCCCAAATACCTTGGAATGATTGTCCAAGACTTTGTGGAGATATGGAGAAATGGATGATTTCAATGTGGGAACCTCTAGTGAACATAATTGTTAAATTATTCCTTGTTTTTCTTTCTTTAGAAGCTTTTTCATTCCATTAGAGTTGATTATCTATCTCGGTTTCCCTACAATACCCTTTAATTCAACCCCCTTTCCTTTTGAAGAGAATTTCTTGAAAGTTAAAAGCTATTGTACCCAAGCATTATAGCCATTGGACTCCTAGTACAACATCAATAACACCCATTGGAATGGAAAGAATTGGGATATTCAATACATATTCTCTCATGGATGGCTTGATATTATGGCACTTTCTTGAGAAATTTATGGTTCCTCCACTTGAAACCATCACTAGAAACTCTCTTGCTATATAGAGGAAGAAATTCAATTCCTTGGCTCTCTTACAATGAATAAAATTATGGGTACTTCCTTACTCAATCAACACTATTACATTTTTCTTCTTGATATGCCCTTCTATCTTGATAGTTTGAGGAGTGGTAATTGCAACCAATGCATTATAAGATATGGTCATATTCATTTCTTCTTTTTCTATGGTTTGTTCCTAGTGTATATCATCTTCTTTTGAGATTTTTTGTTCCTTTTCTTCCTTCTCTTCACAATCTATGTAACATAATTTCTTCTCAACACACTTATGACCTTTAGTATTTTTGCTATAACAATTGTAAGAAAACCCTTTTGATATTTTTTCTTCCAATTGTTGTGGTGTCAACGCTGTAGGTTGTGGATGGCTAGTGGCAGAAAGACTTCCATTGTTATGATTTTGACTGGTAGGTTTCCTTTTTGCCATAATTTCACTTTTCCTTTTTCCTGCCAACCTAATTGCCTTCCTCAATGAATCTGGTTCCCAAAGGCAAACCTCATGTTGGATTCTATCATTTGAACTCCCTATGAATACATCAATCCTATGCTCCTCTGGAATATCGTTTACCCTTATATTCAACTTTTGGAAGTACTCAATGTGCTCCATCATTGAACCCTTTTGTTTGAGATTTATCAATTGGCTAAAAGTTGTTGCTTTTTGTATCCTCATAATTTTCTATCATTACATTTGTAAAAATAGCCCAGGTGACAATTTGTTTACGAGAGCAAAGCCATTTATACGATACAAATTGATTTGGTTCAAAATGTAAAGTTGCAATGCGTACCTTTTGTGTGTTTTCCACATTATGGAGATCAAAAGATTGCTCCATCTGTAGTATCCATGTCCTAGGATCCTTGCCATCAAACTTCCCCATATCGATCTTTGGAACATGTTAGGTTTTTGATCCAATGTTACAGTTTATGAAATCGTTATTAACATTTATTTTGTTCTCATCGTGAGTTTCCTTTACTACCCTTTCGCCATTAGTAAGCATTCCTTGAAGAAACTTTGTCAAATTTGTCTTCAAATCTTCCATGCCTTTCTTTAAATCATCCATCTTAGCTTCCATGATGACTTGTTTTAGATAAAATTATGGAGCTTTCACAAACCCTAACTTCTTCACATCATATCTCCGAAAATATAGCAATATAAGATCTGAAATTCGGACCCGAGGTTTCTTCTCAAATGAGTTTTTTCTTAGCTTATACAACATCGTAGAAAAATTGTTATAGAAAATTTTATATGATGACCTATTTGGAGCACTGAAACCCTAGAATCCAAAGCTCTGATACCAAATTTTATGAAACCAGTTCATAAAAATATATAAAGATAGATCAACACCTTAGAATTCAGCCTCTTTGAGGGGGAAACATCATTTACATGTCACAAATGAACAATTCTTGGATGATTCAAATGACAAAACCTCATTTCTACACATATGAGTCTAAGGGGTCACAATATAACAAAGTTGACTGTAGAGCCTCTATTCTACACCTACTTATCTACCATTTTCCTCAATCTTTCCTTATCTTTCCTTCACTTTTGCCTCATTTTCACCATAAAATCACCCAGATCATTACATTAGGTGTTATTAAGCATGATCAAGCAATTTTTGCTAATGGATGACTATTTGTTTAGATTTTGACTTACTTGCAGGAATCCCGCAGCTATCTGATGATCCTGCAGCTATCTGAAGATACTGCAGCCTTTTTGTTAAACGCAATGTTCCACGTGTCGGTTTGCCAGATGAGCCACATGGGCACTTAGATGTCAACGTGCTCGAGGTTCCTGTCCCATTTTTCCAGCCATCCACGTCATCTTTATCCACGGTCAAAGCTGGGCAAGTCACGGTCAACTCAAGGCTGTTTAACGGTGATTGTGAGCTGCTTGGTCACATCATCTTAAACGGTGATTTGTCCACGTTCTACAGATGGCAGGGGACATGATCTAACATGGGATTCATTACCCATGACGACAGAACCACTAAACTCATCCATGCAGCCGTATGAAGTGTCAAGGAACCATAAACACGCATAACAGTTTGTTGCTTTTCAGTTAAGCAGTTGCACGAATAGGCTATCTTAGAAGTCTCTATAAATAGCTGCGTCTATGTACGCTCATTAGACTTTTATCAGTTGTAATTTTATAAACCTGTGTTACATTTAAGAGCATTGTGAACTCTGTGTTTTAGTGCTATCCTAGCACTCTATTTTGTACATTTTCTGCAAATGAAGGAATAGACATAGCACTGTTTTGAAGTTTCCAGATCTTTTAGTTTTCTTGTGGTTGAATGGACAGAGGGCCCCTGCTCATTTCTGCCACTGTAAAGTATTTTATGTGCAGTATCTCTTTATTTACTTATTCATTTCCTTAAGCATGTATAGTTTCTTTTACTTGTTTTCCTTTCTTTCAAGCTGATCAGTGTTATTTCTTTGCAGGTTTCTTTTAGCCCGGGATTTATTTTCATGTGTGTGTATTTGCTTTAATGTCTAATGGTAGTTGCAGTTGGCTTATTCATTATGCTGCCCTCTTTACTCTATTTTTCTAGACTAGTTTTAGTATAGTTTTACAAGTTGGATGCTAACTAATTTATGCTCTCTTTATCATGAATGGCTTATCTTTCAAGAGAACAGAACATTGATTAATTACAGCTTGTATTTGAGTAGACTTGGCTTGTGATGCTAACACTTTTTCCACTTGTTACACATAATCACATATGTAGGAAGCAGTATGTTGGAAAAGACTTAGTAGTGTTACAATTTGTCAAATAGAGTAGATTAGATTTTTTATCAATTCTTGGATTTGTCTTCAGCTACCTTCTAATCGTGTTTTATGCAATGGTGGTAGAAGCAGGGAGTTAGAAGGAGATCATCACTAACAACAATCCTTGAAGTGATTTTCTTATTTCTTTTATTTGCAGCAGTATGGATAGAGACTAATGCCATTGGATTGTGGTCATTTACTTTCAAGTCATTTTGATTTATTCATTTTTTTCAAGTTCTTTTCTCTTACAAATTCAGCAAGCAATTAGAAATCACCATCACACACACTTTCACTCATATAGAGATCACCTTTCACACACTTGCACTCATTTGTCTATAATCATCATTCCATTTTAGGAAGATAAGTTAATAATAAACAACCCCCCTAAACAACAAAAGCTCTAAGAAAGTTACTTAAGTACATATAGTACACCCTCACTTCATCAGTTTACGAGCCCCGGGTTGACAATTAATACTAGCAATTTAGATAACACTAAATTGACTAAACAGAAGTCTTGAGGGATTCTAGACAAACTTTTCTATCACACAGTAAGTATGTCACGAGCTTACTCGAAAAGTTCAAAATGGATGAATGCAAAGCTGCAGGAGTACCTTTACAATATAATATAAAACTTCATAATGATGATGGATCTACGAAGGGAGATGTGACTCTGTATAGACAACTAGTTGGGAGTCTAATCTACTTCACTGGAACTAGGCTAGATTTGGCTTATGTAGTGAGTGCATTGATTCAATTTATGTCAAAGCCCTTTGAGAGCCATTTTCTTGCAGTAAAATGTCTTTTAAGGTATCTCCATGGAACCTTAGATTTTGGTATTGGTTACACTCATTCATGTGATGTTAAATTGAGGTGTAGATAACAAAATATCCATTGCGCTCGAAATGTACATGACAAAAGATCCATAACAAGCTATGCATTTAGCATTAGATGAGGGGTCATTACATGGAGTAGCAAAAAGAATAAATCCATACATTCAGCGAAAAGAAATCTATATTAACTATTGTAATAGTTGTGACAATGGTCATGATATTTTTACCAATCCTCTTGGTAGAATCAAGTTTTAATTATTTAGAGAAGTGTTAGGCATATGTATTAATCCATTTCTCCATTAAGGGGGAGTGTTGATATTAATGATGAAATGTATTAATGGAGTAACCATTTAACATAACCTTAGATTAGGAGTTTGTTCCTCATTTCTAGGGTGTTGTTTCAACTTCCTTAATTGTGTGTAAATTATATATCTTTCATGTAAATTATAGTGCCAAATAGATTCATTACCTTTGAATGTCCTTTATTTAAGTTCTATTAATGTAAACAGTTAGAGATATTTGTGAAACTAATCTTAATATTTTTTCAAGATGTTTCAATTTACAATTAGTAAAAATACTTCTTCATTTGAAGTATTTTGGGTGGATTCTTAGAAATTTTTATAGACTTATTATTTTGGAAAAGAAAAGTTGTTGAGCAACTCTTGTATGGCTGGTTGGATGAAGAAATAAAGAAAATGACTTTTTACAGGATTCATGTGTCAAACTTTGGGCAAATAAGTATTCTATATCTCATGTGTTATTGTTTTCTGGTTTAATATTTCACTTATGTTTCATATCTGAGTATTAAAATGAAAAGGTATACTTTATAAAGTGCTTAAGTGAAATCCGTCTTTAAAATCATTTTTATTCTAAATGCTTTCTTCTAAGATATCATAGATAAATAATTCTTAACTGCTCCTGCTTCTTATTTTATCATTGTGGTCATTTAATAAGAAATTCTTAATTGTTTTTTATTGGTGATCACCCGATTTCTTTCCTCTTAAAACATGTTGAAGGATTCTTAATTTCCCTTCTTCCTTTTTAAGTCCATTCCATCCTTTTAAATCACCATTTGTTCCTTGTTTAGCTATCTTGCCCTGTGGAGCCATCCTTTGTTGAAAAACCTGATCCAGTTAAGCCATCTTCAATTGACTCCATAGCCCAATGGCCCGAAATACCCTATTCTATCCATCTGTTCTTCAATTCCACCACCAAATACAATCAAAACCCTCAAGGTTTCATAACTAGCCTAATATCCCATAAACAAAGCTAAATCCTAAAGAGAGAGCCCTCTCTGAGTATAGATTGGCTAGATTATGTACTTAAAAGTTGGTTTGTGGTTACCTTGAAAATTATTTTTTTAACCTTGAGAAAATTTTGAGTGATAACAACTGGTAGAGTATTTTACACCCAATCTATAAGAGGGATTGTATAAATAAATCTATCTTTGGGAAGTTTTTCAACTTCCCCCTTAATGCAACCGCTTTACTAGGGTGCACGCGACGAAGTCATTGTCGAGCAGGCTTCGCGTTAGGATAAGTTGCAATCTCTTTCATGACTATACATGGGTCAACTCAGGGCATTTCTTCATATGACCATGCAAAAATGTCTCGAAATGCTTGCAAAAGACAATTATAGAGCTTGATCTCATGAGGAGAACAAGTCACCCCAATATGAACATTTGCCATGATACCTAGCCTAATAGAAATTTTAATGGAGATTGTTACAACAATATTGTTTCATTTTGACCAAACTTCATGAGTCATAATAGGAATTTGAAGTGGTTCGGTCAAGAAACGCGAAGAGAACTTCTCAATACAGGTAGACATGACTGTTGGGTCATGCAAGAATGAGGAACGATGATAAGTATCATTCCATGGTTCTTCCTCCAGAGACATTATTTCCATGATATTCTCGTCGGAGGGAAAGTATTGGTTAAGGGATCGAGGGAAACCGAAGAACCAAGCTATGAGGATTGAGAATACGTGTCAAGAGATGCACTCGAAACAGTATGATTAGTAGGTACCAAAGTTGAAGATGAAATAATCTCCACATAATTGATCTCAGCAGGGCTTAACGACATGACATCACCCTATGTATCAAAAAGATCAGGAGAGGGAATGACCCAAGGATCAGACTTAACCAAGATCATATTGACTGAGGCAACATGTAGAGGTGGGATAGGAAATATACCCATCAAGGTGGGATCTCCAAAAATTTTAGCCCCCACACTCTCATAAGGAGTACTGGTGTTCTTCACGTATGGAACATTGCCATTCGAGGAAGAAGAAGCAAAGAAAGACAAATGGTTGACTATGATAATTTTCACTTGATGGGGAAAACAAAGCACATAGAATAGAGAAGAGGCCACACCGTGCATAGCATGGGCCCAACTCCGTTCTAGTAGAATATTATAATTAATATTTGTATCGACAATTTCTACTTCGGCATGTATTGTCTTGCCTTCCAAGGTAATGGTAAGATTCAGAAGGACACCAAATGGTCGAGAATCATGCCTATCGAAGGCTTCCAAAGTGTTAGGTGATTGGTTCAAGGTAGGAGAACCAAATTCCTTCCAAAAAGAGACAAACATGATGCAAGTGGAAGCACCTTCATCAATGAAAGTTCTATGAATTTTCTTCTCATTAATGATCACTTAAATGAGAAAGGAAATCTGATGAGGCAGGCACAAAATGTGGTTTTCTACATCAAAACAAATGAGATCGTAGTCAGATGGATCAATACCTCCAATAGCCGACAACAACACTTTCCATTGAGAAGGACATCTTTGAAGGACCTCGAGAGTAGACATAGATGATGGTGCTTGATTCAAATCCTCAACAATGTTATAATGTTGAGCGGCCTGAGCATTCAAATTGTATGAGGACTTTCACAGCACACCTCAAGAGCATGGTCGAGTTGCGGAATCAGGATTAGGTCACTCTACATGGAGAGTACGAGAGGAAGACGAGATGGAGGAGGAAGGGGTGCCTTCTTTCTCTTTCCCTACTATCAGGGTAGGTGTTTGATAATTTTTCGATCTGGTAGCACATTTATAGATGTACTCATCATAAACTCTTGGGAACCTAGGGAAGCAGAAGAGTGAGGTTGGTCTACCATTTGAGTTTGCTGGGACGGAAAGGGCTCTTTCAAGATAGTTGGGGTCCCTTCGAGCAAGTGACTAAATTGAGACCATCGAGGACAATATTTAGTATAGTGATCATCCTCACAGATGAGGCATGGATAATTGGGCTTTCTTTGAGAAGCATCACCAACAGAAAACTTAGGAGGGCTTTAGACTTGACTTTTCCTTTCTTTTTACCTTTAGAGGATTTATTCGTTGTGGTAGACTGGACAACATGGACCTCAAAGGTTTTACCACAACCAAGTGAATTTCGAGAGGGATCATTGGGACCTGTGTCTGAGACCTCCTTTTGCTTGGAAGAAGATTTTGCGGGGATCTTTTAAGGTGTGATTCTTCCTTTCAGCTACACCATTTTTTTTGTGGAGTATATGGAACAATATGTTGCATTTGAATTTCATTCTTAGTGCAAAATTTGATGAATTTGTTGTTAACATATTCTCCACCATTATGAGATCTTAGCTTAATAATTTGATGTCAAAATTGTTTTTCAACAAAGTCCTTAAAGGCCAAAAACATGTTAAATACTTCACTCGTGAGTTTTAAGAAGTATACCCAGGTGCATCTGGAGAAATCATTAATGAAAGTTAAGAAATACTTGTAGCCAGACAATGAAACAACTAGAACTGGACCACATAAATCACTATGCACAAGCTATAAAGGGGTTCAGGTTTGCCAAGAGGCACGTTTTTCAAAACTATCTGAATGATGTTTTCCGAGTTCACATCCGAAACAAACACCATCTCTGCAAGATACCATTGGAAGACCTATCACCATATTTTATTTACATAGATTCTAAAGGAAGCGATAGTTTAAGTCACCAAATCAATCATGCCGAAGATTGATGACTTCATCATTATGAGCAACAAATAACGAGGGAAGATTATGACCCAAATTTGTTAACATTATAAAATATTATATAATCATCAACAATGCGAGTAGCTAAAATCTGTCTAGGATCTCTTAGGTCATCAATTACAACATCGTGAGGTGAAAATTCAGTTACCTTCACTTGAATGAGTTATCTGATATACAGATAGAAAGTTGCAGGATAAGGTTGGAACACATAATACATCATTAAATTGACCATTGTTTAGATGAATAGTTCCAGTCCCTACAACACTAAGAGATCTATCATCACAACATATATATTTTTGGTGTTACAATCATTTAAAGAAGAAAACATGGCTTTGTTTTTGGCCATGTGATAAGAAGCTCTAGAATCAATGAGCCACTCATGAAGAATGAGAAGAAGAAGATACATTTAGTGCATAGCTAGACCGAGATGCTTGACAACCACATGCAGAAAGTCCTATTCCTGAAGACGAAGTTAAAGTTGAAGAGTGCTCCAAATGGATGTTATGCTTCTTCATTGTTGCTTCCAAAGCTTCCATCTTCTTAAAGCATTTGGATTTTAAGTGGCCATCTCGATTACAAAAGTGGAAATGTCTATCATTCTTCTTCCCTTTGTTTTTATTTTCCTTATCATTTTTTTGAAATGGTTTTTCATTTTGAGACTGGAATTGCTTAGGACCCTTGTTTATTTTAGGACCATTCCTTTTAGGATACAACTTCTTAGGATTCTTTGAATTTGGTTGTTGCTGAGGAATTAAGGCTTTCTTAGAAGAGTTTCCAAGATTAAGAAGACCAAGATGTAAGAGTTTTTCTTGTTCTCTTATTAAAGAATCACAAAAGGAATCAAAGGAAGGGGACTTGTAGACTTGTCCTTGAGAAATGAAGGCTTCTCTTGTAGAATGGAAGGTGGAAACAAAAACAGAGTAGGCTGGTCCCAACTTAGTAAGAATGGAATAGATAAGGTTACCATCTTCTTTCTTACCCTTAAGACCTTCCAAGAGAAGTCTAAGGGACTTGAAATTGGATAGAAAATATTCAGTGGAAGGAAAATTATTGGGGTCCAATGTCAGCAACTATTTTTTGAGTTGATGGGCCCTAAGTTCATTTTTAATTCCAAAAGCTTCAGTGATCTGTTTCATTGCTTCATTAGGAGTATCAAGTTCTGCGATATGGAATCTAAGGTTTGGAGACATAGATATCCCTATTAACCCATGTGCTTGATCTTTCCTATTTTCCTATTTCGCTTCCTTATATTCATCCTTCGATTTGGTGTCTTGGCCTGAGGCTATTTGGTAAAGACCTTTACTTCTACGTAAATCCACAATGTAGGACCACCTTTGGAAGTAGTTGGTACTATCAAGAATAAGTTAGCATGGAATTTCCATTTTTAATAGAAAATGAAGTTGTATATGCTGAAAATAAGTGTTCCAATGGAAAGATCTCGAAAAAATAGGCTGATTAAAAAAACGCTCTAAAAATGGCTTTCGGATGAAGAAGTTATGGTTTTTTGAAGAAAAGTTGTTGAAGATGCTGACGAAGTTATGGTTTTTTGAAGAAGTTTTTGAAGATGAAGTTGTTGAAAAAAATCTTCCCCTTCCCAAACTTAATCTAATAAATTAGCTTTCGAGCAAGAAAGACTTGAACTCAAGACCTCTATTCTCATAAAGTAGTTTTGGACCAAGCGAGCTAGATTGAAAGGTTAGTAATTTTTGGAAAAGAGGAAGGGGGTTCTTTTTTTAGTCACTCAAGCTTTGGGCTGCGTGCTTACTTAAGAAAGTTCCTTTTTTCCCTGCAAAACAAAAAACACAAAAGCCAACACAGACATACAAAAAAAACAAACCGTGTAGCTTGAAGTTAGCTTTAGCCAAAAACTAAATATTTTCCTCAATGTTTCTGATTTTTCGAGATCACAATAAGGCATGGCGGAAAAGAGCATACGCATGAGAAAAACCCTTCCTCTTTGTTTTTTATTTGTCGAGATTGCACAAGGTCGCGAGGCAAAGAGCACACACAAAAATGAAAGGTATAGATCCAGTAATAAAAATAACGAAGAGCTAAATAAACCAAAATAAACATAGAGAAAATAACTAGAAACTGCAAATAAACATTGTATACCTCCAGATCTTAAAAATGACATAGGTAGGGCTACCAGAAAGATTTTCGCGTGAAACGAAAGGGGTCCCTCACTAGAACAAATGCTCCTAACACAATAGAGTAGTCCCCTCATCCCGAAAGCAGTCAGAAACAGTAGATCTAGGAAACGACAGTCGGATGCAGTTCTACCGGCTTCAGATTTGGATCACCAATGGATGTAGCCCTAAAATAGCTTTGATGCCATGTAGTAATTTATAGGGTAAGTTCGTGAGACAGAACACCAAAGGACACCGCTCACAAACAGATCATAGATCAATACACCAGTATTGCTGACGTGGTTAAAACCCTCAAAGAGGGAAATAGTCCACAGCCTGAGCCAACTTGACCACTTCAGGCAATTCATTAATAAAAGAATGAAAATTTACATAAGATTCTCTCATGAATGGTTACCCTACAAATGATCCTCCATGCTCTTTAAGTAGAGATCATTGACCAATCGGGTGTTAAGCCACAGATCAAGTGTCGGTAATACCGAGGAGAGGATGAACCGTCAGATCACTACATATCATGACCGTTGGATTGTAAGTTACAAAAGTACATATTAAAGAAACACACTTTACCTAACTCTACACTAGACCAAGTTATACTTAACTATTTCCTACGTGTTAGAATATCCTAACACCAAAGAA
Organism: Pinus taeda; assembly: GCA_000404065.3. Lineage (NCBI taxonomy): Eukaryota > Viridiplantae > Streptophyta > Pinopsida > Pinales > Pinaceae > Pinus > Pinus taeda. The sequence continues at coordinate 23,790 of APFE030403212.1, forward strand.
ATAAAAAAAACTAGAACGGAAAATGCATGGAGCAGTTAACCAACCACTTGACTTCATGAGCACGCAAACAACTAAATTGACAATGACCTAGTTTCCATAGGGTCACAAACCATCCAAAAACTCAAAAATCAAGAAAGGAAATCTTAAACCCAACAAGCACACGCAAGAAGCTAATGAAGATTTCTAGCTAGGCAGAACAAAGGCAAACATACTAAGAGGAAGAAATTATGTGAGCAAGAAACACTAGTTATGATTCAGGAGAAATCTTGATCTTCACTTACATGATCAGCGTGATTGTATAACTAACAACGAGTGCCACAAGGGGGTACTACACGACTTTTTTAGAGAAATTCACACTAGTCGATGCGACTCTCAGAAAATAAAACACGTTGATCGATGATCTCAACATAAAAAATAAAAAATATCAAATATCAAAACGAGACTTGTCACTCTATATTTCAAAACCAAAGCAGTAAACCAGGAAAAGCACAAAAAACCAAAGGGAAAGGGTTAGCACAAACCACGAAATGAAAAATAATCAAAAGAGAGGGATGGATCCCAATAGAGTCACCAATTTGTGGAGTAGGTTAATCTCCTCTCCAGGGAGAGGTGATCTCTCTAGCCGTAGAGTGGGTCTAGCCGCAAACAGAACAACCTAATGAAAACTTCCTTAAATAGAATCAAATAACAGGGCCTACCTATTAGAATGCTAATCCACTTGATGGTGGCCTCGCTCCTTTGCTCCAGCTTATTTTTGTTATTCTCCTTCAAATACCTAAAACAAGTGCAAAAGAGACAACAACAAACATAAGGGCATACAATTCCATTCAATTCACTTAAAAAGTCAAGGAATATTAAGCCATAAAATGTAATATGAAAATCAATGTAGGAAAAAAATCATTAGTTGCATTGATATAAAGCTCAGAAAGAGATAGAACCAAAGCCCTGACATTACAGGTCTCCTCCGATGTATCCCAGTTCCAACACCACTTCTAGTATCTCATGGTTAGCCTCAACAATGGAAGTTTAAGGCTTCTTCCTTTTAGTTCCAAACCAAACCAAACACACTATTCTCCATTTACACACTTAAACTAGAAGGAAAAAGAACTATAGGTATCTTTTTGGTTATTCAAGCTCGGAAAAGACCAGTTCAACTTGGAAAAGGAGGAGTTTATATAGCTTTGATGGTGGGGATATGGTTCCTCTTATGATGGGAGAGGGATTATCTCTTTGGTTTTTTCCATCTTTAACTGGGAAAAAGCCCAAATAGACCTCTTGAGCTCTATCGAGCCCAACGAACATCCAGCGCATCGCCACTAGAAGTTTCTAGACATGAAACTCTATTTCCTTTTATAAAACTTTCCAGTAGTAGACTGACATGGGTATTGGGCTAGTAGTAGAACTGATCGGCATGGGCCATAGTGTATACTTCTGCCATCGGCACAGGTGAGACACTCAGAAAGAGTGTTGATCTTGAAAACTCGGTTTTAAGAAGGATTCTTTGGAAATGTTCTGAAGGGAGTGGGGACTTATTTCTTCAAACTTCAAGGGATGAAAGAGCATAAGTTTCATGGTGAAAGTATAAGAGAGTAGTCACTACTAGGATTCTCCGAGATTAGGAATGGGGAGTGACACAAGAGTGAAAAATTATTGTGTAACACATACACATTGAATCACATAAAGATAAGTTCAAATTAATACAAGAACAAAGTTTTATTTCACAATTCTTTAGCAATTAACTATTACTTCCTCCCTACTATTGTTTACAAAGGTTAGATATTTATATGAAATCCGTCCTCAACTATTTGAGACTTCTATGCCTACAGGTCTTTTGTTCAATCCTTATTCAGATTTGAAACTAAACAAAAAAGCGTAAGTTCGTCGATTTTCTATTTGGAAAGCAAATCGAAGAAACGTGATGTACTGAGACTTTTTTTGCTACGCGTTTGACTTGTGTCTTTGACCGTGCCACTATGTGATTTCTTGGTGAATTGGCTTGAGTGAATAGAAGAAGATCCATGAGGGGATCGATCCTCAACTACCCATGTGCTTAGTTGCTTTATTAGTGTACTAAAACCCTGCGAACCATGGAGGTAGCTACATATTTATAAAATAGGTGCAGAATCATGTTAATTTCATAGCTAATGCAATCTTTAACATAACAATAAGGAACATTAATGGATATGAACAATAAGGCATGTAAGAGTTTTTAGCTTATCAAAATCTATGATTTACTGCCTTTATTGAGTTGATAATGATGATGAAAAAGAGGAAAATGGAGGAAAAAGGGTGTCAAAACAAAACATTTATGGAACTCTACAATAATTATGGTCACATTGTGACAAGGATTATGTCTTTCTCCAATGTCATATTGTAACAACCATTGTCGTCCATGGTCAGCCATGGTCCAACATCGGATTGTGACAAATATTGTCTCAATATGAAAATCAATCATGGTCACAATGATCCAACCTCGCATTGTGACAAAGATTGTCTCAATATGAAAATAAATCATGGTAAACCATGGTCCAACATCGCATTGTGTCAAAGATTGTGTGAATATGAAAATCAATCATGGTCAACCATGTTTATTTTTGGGTTTATAATATTTATCTTAGGTTTTATATACCTTGAGTTTATAATATTAATCCCTTGGTTTTATAATATCAATCCCTTAGGTTTATTAATCTAATGGTTCATATTCCTAGGGTTTATAATATTAGTCTTATGGTTTAATAGAAATCTGTTGGGTTTATAATCATGGTCAACCATGGTCGAATGTCACATTGTAACAAAGATTGTCTCAATATAAAAAAAATCGTGTTCCACCATAGTCAACAATTATCAACCACGGTTAACTATGGCCAATCATGGTAAAGCATGGTCAATCATCATGGTCACATTGTGACAAAGATTGTCTCTTTCTCCAATGTCACATTGTGACAACCATGGTCATCCATCTTCAACCATGGTCCATTGCCACATTGTAACAAAGATTCTCTCAATATGAAAATCAACCATGGTCAACCATGGACCAACATCCCATTGTCACAAAGATTGCCTCAATATGAAAATTAACCATGGTAAATGTTGGATTGTGAGAAAGATTGTGCCAATATGAAAATAAATCTTGTGTCAATGTATTATTTTGATAAAAGTACATTTATTTGTGTAATTTAAATTTAAATTTTAAGTTTATTTTTTAATTTAACTTTTATTAAATCGTGTTAATAAATTAATTTAAATATAAAATATATATAGAGTTACTTTGATAAAAACGAAGTTTATATGAGTAATTTTAATTTTAAATTTATTTTTTTAATTTAAATCTTATTAAAGGTTGTGTTAATAAATTAATTTAAATATAAAATATATATACGGTTATTTTGATAAAAGTTATGTTTATTTGAGTAATTTAAATTTGGGTAATTTAAATTACCTTTTTAATATGCCATTTTAGGGAGTTTTCTAAGAAGGCTATTGCTCGTACAGCCAAAAGTGGCCCGAATTACCCCAAAAAAATTTCAGAAAATCTTGTAGAGGCACTTTTTGAATGTTGTTTTTGATGGTGGAAATGGATTAAGCATCATCGAAAACATCTAGGACACCTAATATTTTGAAGTTTAACAACTATAACTTGGATTTACGAAAATCCTCGCTGAATTTTCTCTAAATATGACCAGAATTTCCATAACTTTCCTAGCAATTCTTCCCGCTAGTTAGACTACTTCCCATTTTACATGGGATATTGGAATATGTGTCAATGTATTGGACAATGATAAAGAGCCGAGAAATTGACAGCCAAAATTGAAAGAATCCGGGGAAAAAATCTCATAAAATCTTCTAGAGGCAGTGTTTCAATCATGTTTTTTATGGTGGAATTGGATTAGGCACCATCAAAAAAGTCTAGGACACCTAAAATTATGAATTTACACAGGTTTTACTTGGATTTACAAAAATCCCTCACAACGTTTTTGAAAATATGGTCCGAATTTCCTTAACCTTGAGGGAAAAAAAGCATAATCCTTAGACTATTATGATAAAGACTCTCCAAAATGGGTCTATACCATAATGAGCCCATGGTATTGACCTTCATTTTTTTGAGGAAAAAAGTAAAATAAGGGTTCTAGAGAGTTCATCCAACTTTTAAAAGGAGATAAGAGCTAAGCATTGTGGGCATCCTCAGTCTATCTATCTATTTTGTTTCTAGTTTTGATCCTAAGGATGAAAACCAGTGTGGGTGGGTGTAATTGTCTGGTAGATACATTCAATTTCCACTATTGTGATTCTACAACATGCAATGGAGAACACTAAGAAGCGTGGGGAAGAAAATCCAACAAATCTTGTATCATGGGCACCACTAGACATAGTTACGAGCGCAAAGGATTTAAGCAATGATGTCCAACCTCATGAACAACAACAAAGAGGAATAATGGTAAGGGATTACTCCTCTTTTAATAGTTTTGATCTCATCAGGAGAAAAATTCACCCCAATATGAACATTTGCCATGATACCTAGCTTAATAGAAATTTTAATGGACATTGTTATGGCAATATTGTTTCCTTCCAACCAAACTTCATGAGTAATAATAGGCATTTGAAGTGGTGGGGTTGAGAAACGCAAAGAGAACTTCTCAATACTTTTAGACATGACTATCGGGCCAGGAAAGAATGAGGAATGATGATGAGTATCATTCCATGGTGCTTCCTCCAGAGACATTATTTCCATGATATTCTCGTGAGAGGGAAAACTAACAGTTAAGGGATCGATGGAATATGAAGAACCAAGACACGCGGATTGAGAATACGTGTCAAGAGATGAACTCAAAACAGTATGATTAGTAGGTACCGAAGCTGAAGCCAAAACAATCCCCACATAATTGATCTTGGTGGGGCTTAACGACATGACATCACCATATGTATCAACAAGATGAGGAGAGGGAATGGCCCAAGGATCAGACTTAATCGAGATCATGTTGACTAAGGTAACATGTAGAGGTGGGAGAGGAAAAATACCCATCAATGTGGGATCTTTAAAAATTCTAGGCCCCACACTCTCATAAGGAGTATCAGTGTTCTTCACGTATGGGAAATTTCCATCCGAGGAAGAAGAAGTGAAGAAAGACAAATGGTCAACTACGCCAATTTTACCTTGATGGGGGGAAAAATAACATAGAATAGAGAAGAGGACACATCATGCATAGCATGGGTCCAACTCTGTCCTACTAGAATATTATAATTACGATTTGCATCGACAATTTCTACTTCAACATGTATTGTCTTGCCTTCCAAGGTAATGGTAAGATTCAGAAGGACACCAAATGGTCGATAATCATGCCTATCGAAGGCTTCCAAAGTGTTTGGTGATTGGTTCAAGGTAGGAGAACCAATTTCCTTCTAACAAGAGACAGACATGATGCAAGTGGAAGCACCTTCATTAATGATGGTCAGTGAATTGTCTTCTCATTAATGATCACCTAGAGGAGAAAGGAAATCTGATAAGGTAAGCACAAAATGTGGTTTTCCTGATCAAAACAAATGAGATTGGAGTCAGATGGATCAGTACCTCCAATAGTTGACAACAACAATTTACGTTGAGAAGGACATCTTTGAAGGACCTTGAGAGTAGACATAGATGATGGCGCTTGAGCCAAATCCTCAAAAATGTTATAATGCTAAGTAGCCTGAGCATTCAAATTGTACGAGGATTCTTCCAGCACACCCCGAGAGGGTGTTCGAATAGAGGAATCAGGATTAGGTCGCTCTATATGGAGAGGACCAGAGGAATGCGCAATAGAGGAGGAAGGGGTGCCTTCTTTCTCTTTCCCTACTGTTGGGGTAGGTGTTTGATAATATTTCAATCTGGTAGCCACATTTATATATGTACTCATCATAAACACTTGGGAACCTGAGGAAGCGGAAGACTGTGGCTGGTCTACCATTTAGGTTTGCTCGGACAAAAAGGGCTCTTTCAAGACACTTGGGTTCCCTTTGAACAAGCAACTAACTTTAGACCATCAAGCACAATATTTATTATAGTGATAGTCCTCACAGATGAGGCATGGATACTTGGGCTTCCTTTGAGAAGCATTACCAACAGATGACTTAGGAGGGCCTTGTTTTGGGGCATCGGCTTTAGTCCTGACTTTTCCTTTCTTCTTACCTATAGAGGATTTATCCGTTGTGGTAGACTGGACAACATGGACCTTAGAGGTTTTACCAGGACCAGGTGAATTTTGAGAGGGATCATTGGGACTAGTGTTTGAGACCACCTTCTACTTGGAAGACGATTCCGTGGAGATCTGAGACACAGAACCAATAAATCCATCAATAGGTGGCGTAGCTGCAGACTTCGATGTTTTTATATGAGGTGATGGTCTTGGAGCATCGGGTAACATATCATATAACATGCCAGATTATGAGTAGACGAGGTATAAATACTAGGCATGCGTGATGGCTTGCTCCTCAATGACATAGCCACGCATAGTTATGTCCTCAGAAATTTCACTGATGAATGACTTCGTAAACCAATCGGTCAACAAATGATCATCAATTTCAGACTTTATCAAGCGATGCCAATGCCTCCATTCATGGATGTGATCAAAGATATGGGTCGTAGTGTCTTTCTTAAGAGATGTAAGCAAATGGGTGCAAGTTTCATAGCAAGCTGGCAGATGAAAATGTGTGAGGAAATCCATAGCAAGAGTGTTAAACTAATTGTAGGTACATCGAGGTAATTCAATGTACCACTTGGCTACAACACCTATGAGAGTTCATTGAAAAAGTTGAAGACGAATAGAATCATCAACGTATGAATTGGAGGAGAACCAGAGGTGATATGTCATCATGTGGGCTTTTGGATCCTCCTTTGCTTTTCCCTCAAACTTTAGACAATCTCTCAGAATCTTGGACGGAACTAGAGGGTAGTATGGCGAATGAAGAATGGGATCATTCATGAGTTTAGAGACATCTAGCACCTCCAATGCGGCCAAGAATGGAAATTGCATATTAAAAGGCATTTGGAGCCTATGAGCGGGCCCGGACTACAGAACCCTTCTTTGTTGGTAAGGATTTTGTTCCCATAGTGTAGGATTTTTTCCATATGGAATTTTGTTTTCCCCCCATTGTAGGTTACCTTACCCGTAGGGAGGATTATGACCTTGGTAGCATTGATACTATCTGGCCAGAGGCTTCTGATAATAAACATACGAGTTAAAAGGTTATTGAACCTCATGGCCTTGGACATATGGATTTTGCAGCTCCTACCCCTGGACATAAGGGTGATGAACTTGCTTCCCTTGGACATAAGTATTTTGCACCTGTTTCCCTTGGACATAAGGATTCTAAACATGTTTCCCTTGGTCATAAGGATTTTGAGCTTATTGTTGCAGGACTTGACCTTGGCCTTGTAAAGGTTGACCCTGTTGATATGAATACAAGGGTTGTTGTTGCCTGGGTTGGCCTTGTTACTCCAAGGGTTGGCCTTATTGTTGTAAAGGTTGTCCCTACGGTTGCAGAGGTTGACCTTGCGAAGGAATAGGTTGTGAGGATTGGTGAACAAACTATGTCTGCGGCTACAAATTTTGTTGTGACTGTTGCAAGGATTTCCCCTATGATTGTTGTAGTTGTCCTTGCTACTACATTGTCTACCCTTGCCGCTACAAAGGTGGCCCTTGTAGCTATGAACGTTTCCCTTTCTGTTGTAAGGGCTGCCCTTACTGTGGCGAGGGTACTTGGACATTTCCTAGAGCAATACCTTGAAAGTTCCCGAATTGGATCTTTCCATACCCACCAAGCAAGACAGGTGGACCAAGCTAAACATAGGGTCCATCTTGTGGGACGTAAGGCCGATTTACCATCACTTGTGAACCATAGGGAACATGAGGAGGTTGCAATGGAACTTGAGCCACATACAATTGCTAGTACTTTATGTTACTTAACCCAGACGAACCAACAGGGCTCGGATACTAGTATTGGACATTACTCGATCTAGAAGGACAAGGAGGGTTCAAAATAGCACTGTAAGAGGGCTAGTTCAGTCCAACCATGTGATCTTGTGAGCTACTCACATTGGTTGTGCTAGAAATCATGGAGATATTTGGATCTTGCCTCCTAGGCATTGGTACAACATGTCCAATTACTGGAGGATTTGAAAAACTTACAGAGACTTAACTCGAGACCGTCGGTTGAACCGAAAGAGTCAGTTGACATGAAGAAACGAATGGATTCAAAATGGTGGGTTGCACCAGAACTGAAGTGACTATAGTATGCACATTCAGTTGAGAGGTTGACATCTAAATCAATGGACGTGAGGTAGGCATAGCACTAGACGACCATATAGGGTTATGATACAATGACGAAGCACTAGGAGTGCCCGACACAAACTGAGCTAGAGACGTATAAACATGCGGCAATGAGTGCCCGCTATGCTCAATGTAAATGCTGGTTAGAATGCTTCCCGTGTAATGGAAACCTTCAGGAGAAAATTTATATCCCTGTTTATTAATAATGTGAGGAGTGTGTGTAGTAGAAACCTCTGAGTGAGTTGGAGAGGAGACTAGAATATTTCCTTCTGATTCCATGGGTGGAAACAAATGATGCTGGACAATCAAAGATGTTCGAGGGGATAATTCCAAATGAATACCCAGTTGATTGTACAGACTAACAGATCGTATGGTGACATCACAGCAGGATCGAACAAAGGATTTGGAGGGAAAATAGCGAGTCCTTTCTGAGCTTCAAGGGTCGGTGAACTCTCGCGAGTCTAGATAAGATTATCTGGAGAATCACCGCTAGATTCGTAAGGTGACCCAATATTTGAAAGAGGAGGAAGAGATGACAAAGGTTGAATACTAAGAACAATTCCAAGTTCAACACCTTAATCCTCGAGTGACTGCGAGAGTTTGGGATGAGGCTCCTCAGGTGATCTTTCTGGTGGAAGAGTGGAAAAGAAACTAGGAAAACCTGATGGTTCTACCACAATGACTTTGTCACAAATAACAAGAAAGAAGAGGTTAATTTTATGGTTCTTCAAAATGTATTAAATGTATATTCATGATGTGGTCTAGAAAAGGAATCTCAGGACTATGATGTTATCGTTGGCAAATATTTTTTAAAAAACTGAAACAAGCTGGTGCTTTTTCATGTTTTAAGAGTCGAGAAAAAGGTGAAGATGACTCTATCACTTTTCATTTAAACGAGTTCGAAAGGACAAGTGCTCAATGATATTTTAAATTTAGAGAGTTAAAAAGACCAAAACAACGGCTGAGGATAATCTAGGAAAAAGGATTACCAAGTAACCGTGAACTTCATAATACCTCCCGACAAACTGAGAAGTACGGGTAGGAAATCTCCTCAAATGTTGTGTTTGGTGTATCACATTTACAAGGTGGCACACTATGTTTCCTATGGATAAAGGATTGCAAAACTAGTGGGGTCTCCCTTTATATACGTGATGGTACAGGGAGCACAAGTACATACTAGTGTTGTCTAGTGCCGAATTGTACGACAACTACTAGGTTTAAATATGTGAGAACACATATCTAGCCTAGACCTCTAAAATGTGAGTGTTAGGTTTAAAATGTTTCTTAGGTTAATTGAATACATCTTAAAGTTTATCTTGAAATTATGTCTGATTTTTAGCTCCTATCAATGTGAATCGAAAAACTTCTATATGTAGCTAGATGAGACAAAACCCTTTCAATTCAATGAACGTCTACACTAATGAGAGTAGAGAAAAAAATCAATGCAGCAAACAGGAAACTAAAAGCAAGATGACTCTTCACTTCTTCACTTTTTGAAAACAAAATAATGAAAAAATGTGTCCACTTCCTATCTTCCTATCAAATGCACTTCAACTAGTCCCTTCAATGGTAAAAGAAGTTCATTTCCTTTTGAATGCAAAATGATGATGCAATTCTAGCTTTCAATGATGCCACTTAATGCAACATATTGATTCAACAAACTAGAATTATCTATTTTTCAATGGAATGATAGGATGAAGCTCTCACATAAACACTTCAATGAAAAATTTTCAAACAATGAACATCAATCATATGTAAAAGATGAAAAAGAGAATTCTTTCCAAACCAAACATTCAAAGACTCAATAGAAACAAGACGAGAAATTGTAATGTATGCTTTAAAAGAGACGTTCAACCAAGAGAAGACCAAACGAAACTTTTCAAACTTGTTCAATTGAAACCAAAGCAGTAAAAAGAACTAGAACACAAAATCCATGGAGTAGTTAACCAACCATATGACTTTCTCATCATGCAAACAATTGAATGGGCAATTACCTACATGCCATAGGGTCACAAACCATCCAAAGACCTAAAAAATAAAGGACATATTAAATCAAACAAGCACACACGAGAAGCTAATGAAGCTTTCTAGCTAGGGAGAACAAAGGCAAATAGACTAAGAGGCAGAAATTATGAGAGCAAGAAACACAAGTTATGATTTAGGAGAAACGCTGATCTTACCTTACAAGAATCAGCGTGATTGAATAATTGACAACAAGTGCCACAAGGGAGTCCCATGTGACCTTTTTAGAGAAATTCACACTGGTCGGCTCGACTCTCAGAAAATAAAACATGCTCATCGAGGATTTCAAGGAAAAAATAAAAGTTTTCAAATATAAAAATGAGATTTGTCACTGTAAAATTCAAAACCAAAGCAAAAAACCAAGGAAAGGATAGAAAACCAAAGGGAAAGGCTGCTACAACAACAGTTAACACAAACCATGAAATGAAAAACAATCAAAAGAGAGGTATGGATCCCAATAGAGTCACCAATTTGTGGAGTAGGTAAATCTCCTCTATGGAGAGAGGTGATCCCTCTAGCCCTAGAGTGGGTCTACCCGCAAACAGAACAACCTAATGAAAAATTCCTTAAATAGAATCAAATAAGAGGGCCTACCTATTAGAATGCTAATCCGCTTGATGGTGGCCTCATTCCTTTGCTCCAACTTATTTTTGTTATTCTCCTTCAAATACCTAAAACAAGTGCAAAAGAGACAACAAAAAAGATAAGGGCATACAATTCCATTCAATTCACTTAAAAAGTCAAGGAATCTTAAGCCATAAAATGTAATATGAAAATCAATGTAGGAAAAAAATCATTAGTTGTATTGATATAAAGCTCAGAAAGAGATACAACCAAAGCCCTGACACCACAGGTCTCCTCTGATGTATCTGAGTTCCAACACCACTTCTAGTATCTCATGGTTAGCCTCAACAATGGAATTTTAAGGCTTCTACGTTTTAGTTCCAAACAAAACCAAACACATTATTCTCTCTTTATACACATAAACTAGAAGGAAAAAGAATATAGATATCTTGTGGTTATTCAAGCTCTAAAAAGACGAGTTCAACTTGGAAAATAAGGAGTTTATATAGCTTTGATGGAGGGGAGATGGTTCCTCTGATGATGGGAAAGGGATTATCTCTTTGGTTTTTCCCATCTTTAAAGGGGAAAAAAGCCCAAAGAGACCTCCTCGGCTCTATCGAGCCCAACGAACATCTAGCACATCGCCACTAGAAGTTTCTAGAAATGAAACTCCGTTTCCTTTTATAAAACTTTCCACAAGTAGACCGACATGGGTATTGGGCTAATAGTAGCGTTGATCAGCACGAGTCATAGTGTAAACTTGTGCCATCGGCGTGGGTGAGACACTCAGAAAGAGCGTTGATCTTGAAAACTCAGTTTTGAGAAGGATTCTCTCGAAATGTTTTGAAAGGAGTGGGCACTTCTTTCTTCAAACTTCAAGGGATGCAAGAGCATACGTTTTATGGTGAAAGTATAAGAGAGTAGTCACTACTATGGTTCTCCAAGATCAGGAACGGGGAGTGACACGAGAGTGACAAATTACTATGTAACACATACACATTGAATCACATAAAGATAAGTTAAAATTAATACAAGAAAAAAGTTTTATTTCACAATTCTTTAGTAATTAACTATTACTTCCTCCCTACTATCGTTTACAGAGGTTAGATATTTATATGAAATCTATCCTCAAAAATTTGAGACTTCTATGCCTACAGGTATTTTGTTCAATCCTTATTCAAATTTTAAACTAAACAGAAAATCGTAATTTCGTCGATTTTCTATTTGGAAAGTAAATTGAAGAAACATGGTGTACTGAGACTTTTTTTGCTACATGTTTGACCTGTGTCTTTGACCATGCCATTATGTGATTCCTTGGGTTAATTGGCTAGAGTGAATAGGAGAAGATCCATGAGGGGATCGATCCTCAACTACCCATGTGCTTAGTTGCTTCATTAGCGTACTAGAACCCTACGAACAATGGAGGTAGCTACAGATTTATAAAATAGGTGCAGAATCATGTTAGTTCCATAGCTAATGTAATCTTTAACATAACAATAAGGAACATTAACGAATATGAAAAATAAGACATATAAGAGTTTTTAGCTTATCAAAATCTATGATTTACTGCCTTTATTGAGTTCATAATGATGACGAAAAATAGAAAAATGAAGGAAAAAGGGTGTCAAAACAAAAGAGTTATGGAACTCTACAATAACTATGGTCACATTGTGACAAGGATTATGTCTTTCTCCAATGTCACATTGTAACAATCATTGTCATCCATGGTCAACCGTGGTCCAACATCGTATTGTGACAAATATTGTCTCAATATGAAAATCAATCATGGTCACAATGATCCAACCTCGCATTGTGACAAAGATTGTCTCAATATGAAAATAAATCATGGTAAACCATGGTCTAATGTCGCATTGTGACAAAGATTGTGTGAATATGAAAATCAATCATGGTCAAACATGTTTATTTTTGGATTTATAATATTTATCTTAGGGTTTATATACCTTGAGTTTATAATATTAATCCCTTTGTTTTATAATATCCATCTCTTAGGCTTATTAATCTAATGGTTCATATTCATATGGTATAATATTGTCCATAGGGTTTATAATATCAGACCTATGGTTTAATAGAAATATGTTGGGTATAGAATCATGGTCAACCATGGTTGAATGTCACCTTGTAACAAAGATTGTCTCAATATGAAAAAAAATCATGTTCCACCATAGTCAATAATTGTCAACCACGGTTAACCATGGCCAATCATGGTAAAGCATGGTCAATCATCATGGTCACATTGTGACAAAGATTGTCTCTTCGTCCAATGTCACATTGTGACAACCATGGTCATCCATAGTCAACCATGGTCCATTGCCACATTGTGACAAAGATTCTTTCAATATGAAAATCAACCATGGTCAACGATGGACCAACGTTGCATTATGACAAAGATTGCCTCAATATTAAAATTAACCATGGTCAATGTTGGATTGTGAAAAAGATTGTGTCAATATGAAAATAAATATTGTGTCAATGTATTATTTTGATAAAAGTACATTTATTTGTGTAATTTAAATTTAAGTTTTAAGTTTATTTTTTAATTTAACTTTTATTAAATCTTGTGTTAATAAATTAATTTAAATATAAAATATATGTAAAGTTACTTTGATAAAAGTGAAGTTTATTTGAGTAATTTAAATCTAATTTTAAAATTTACTTTTTTAATTTAAATTTTATTAAAGCTTGTGTTAATAAATTAATTTAAATATAAAATATATATACTGTTATTTTGATAAAAGTGATGTTTATTTGATTAATTTTAATTTTAATTTTAATTTTGATTTTAGCTTTTTAATTTAAATTTGTGTAATTCACAGTTGGGTAATTTGACTTATTTAAATTTGGGGAATTTAAATTACCTTTTTAATATATCATTTTATGGAGTTGAATGCAAAAATAATTCAAAAAATCTTGTAGAGGCAGTGTTTGAATCATGTATTTGATGGTGGAAATGGATTGAGCATTATCAAAAACATCTAGGACACCTAATGTTTTGAAGTTTAACAACTATAACTTGCATTTACAAAAATACTGCATAATTTTATGTAAATATGACCAGAATCTCCATAACTTTCCGGTCAATTCTTCCAGCTAGTTAGACTACTATCCATTTTACATGGCATATTGGAATATGTGTCAATGTATTGTACAATGATAAAGAGGGGAGGAATTGACAGCAAGAATCCCGGAAAAAAATCTCATAAAATCTTGTAGAGGAAATGTTTGACTCAAGTTGTTTATGGTGGAATTGGATTAAGCACCATCAAAAAAGTCTACGACACCTAAAATTATGAATTTACCCAGGTTTTAATTGGATTTACAAAAATCCCTCACAAAGTTTTTGAAAATATGGTAGGAATTTCCATAACCTTGAGGGAAAAAAGCATAATCCTTGCACTATTAAGATAAAGACTCTCCAAAATGGGTCTATACCATAATGAGGCCATGGTATTGACACATGGTATTGGCCTTCATTTTTTGAAGAAAACAATAAAATAAGGGTTATAGAGAGTTCATCCAGCCTTTAAAAGGGGATAAGAGCTAAGCATTGTGGGCATGGTGAGTCTATCTATTTATTTTTTTCTAGTTTTGATCCTAAGGAGGAAAACCAGTGTGGGTGGGTGTAATTGTCTGATAGATACATTCAACCTCCACTATTGTGATTCTACAACCGGAAATGGAAAACACTGAGAGGCGTGGGGAAGAAAATCCAACAAATCTTGTATCATAGGCACCACCAGACATAGTTACGAGTGCAAAGGATTTAAGCAATGATGTCCAACCTCATGAACAGCAACAAAGAGGAATAATGGTAAGAGATTACTCCTCTTTTAATAGTTATGATCTGATCCATTACCGAGATTTTGGTAGAAATGAAAAAAAGATACCAAATATTTTTCGAGAGTATCATGTAGCTACATTCACTAATGGATTAGGTAACATAACAGGAGTGGTGATAACACATAGCACAGTGTGTTATATTCAGGTGACCAGGAATGGTACCTGTATAGTTTCGTTCAGTCTTAATTTAGATTATGGTAATGATGGCCAGCCCCCTATGCACCAACGTCTACAAATAGATAATGACCGGCCTATTACGAGCCAGCTACCATGGAAATCCTTGTTTCACATTTATAATCTTCATAATGAGTCTTTGATAATGGTTACTGAGGGTCCGCAAAGGCGAAGGATTATAAGCATTCCAATTGAATGCATAAAAAAAGGAGCTACAACCCACGAAGAGTTGTTCCAGGGTGAGTTCGTAATCTGTCATTGGAAATTTGATATTCCAAATTGCAGTGGCGTGATTTATAATTTGTTAGAAAGGGGGGTGTTTGCAATTGAAAAATTACAGTCATCTGTTTGCAATTTCATACCCAAATAGCAAATTAACATCAAAAGGTGGACTTCTAGATCCTCAATTTACATTTGGAAGTCCAGGAAATAGTGAAATCGTGATCTGTGAAAACGTCAAAGGAAAATCCACTTTGTTCAGGATTTATTCCAAAAGCGATGGAATTTTTCGTAAAGAATTTTTCCTGGAAGAGAGTTGTTGGGCACTCGTTGAACTATGTGGCTATGAAATAATGGTTTTGCAACGGGGAGAAAAGGGGGAGCTGGAAGTAATGGATATTAGATGCATAAAGAAAACAAATCTTCACACTACATGTCGACCGCACTACTTAGATACAGTTTCCAAGTTCATTTGCTGGGACCGTTGATGGCAAACAGTTACTATGTGTAATTTAGAAGGAGAGATTTTAGTGAGACTTGAAGACCACCGAATATCACCATTACAAAATCACAGGATATCATCATTTCTATTTGTGAGAAACCCAATGATTCCTATGGTTCTTACAGCATCAATATAAGCAGCATTGTTACAGGACAATGCCTCGCAAAGCTCAGCAAAAATGCTTCGAATTGTTCTGAAATCAGAAAGCAGGTTCTCGGTTTTGGAACTACAGGATTTGCATATGATGAAAGGACGCACAACATTTTCACGGCATGTTGTCATGGCATAGGCTGCGTATGGTCCAATAGATTCTACAGTGATGCTATATTCGACATTTGTTTTTGATAGTATAGACTCCTCCATGCCCATTCAATGTTTCCATCTGTGTTTTATTTTATGAATATCATATCTCAGAATTACTTGAAATACCTGCAAGTGTTATGAACTAATCAGATCCAATACATTCTTTCACACGTGTTTTAATTTATCGAGTGATATATGGAGAAATCCTAGTGTCTTTTGTGCTCTTTGGATTTCTTTGAGGCTTTAAATTATGCTTCCCCTTGCTCCTACTTCTCACTTCCAATTCTCATATCAAATGTGAATTTTCATACAAAGAGGGCCATGTGCTCATTTGTGTCATAGATGGAGAAATCTTGGTGTCTTTTGTGCTCTTTGGATTTCTTTGAGGATTTAAATGATGCTTCCCCTCCTCCTACTTCTCACTTCCAATTCTCATATCAAATGTAATGAGCGTTCCATGTAGTTGCTCCATTTTCAAAGTCTTTGCTTGTGCCATCTATTCTATGGCTGAGATCTTGCCATTAAACCTCTTTGGGAGAGATCCTAAGACTTTCTAATTGACTACCATAATGTATTCATCAAGGAATCTAATCATATTAGATACTTCATCAACTCTAAATAAGTATTCAATAATATATTCACCAACATTTATCCTTGTAATTTTAAATTTCATTCTATAAGTTTGAAGTTTTACTTGCTTTATCCTCTTATTTCTCTTATAATATTACTTGAGCTTGTCCCAATTTTTTTTTGGTTGATGTGTAGTGAATCAAATTTTCTATTCATACTGGTTACAACAAGTGATGATGAGGTTCATGGCATTTGCATTATTATTGTAAGGTCTTCTTTCATCAAACTTGTAAGTGGAGTTATCATAATTGTGTATGTAGATTCTATTACTGCCCATAAATTGAATCCAAGAGACATGATGTATGATTCCATTATGAATCTCTAAAATAAGTGATTTACTCAATCAAATACATAACTAGACATCTTGATTTTCCTCATTTACCTCGATTTCATGTGGATCTAATTTCCAATGGTTAACTTGTTCTTGAAGGATCTTGTTATGATATTAATTGTTGAGAATCTCGAATTACTCGAAGGGAGGGGGTGAATCCATAATTATACAATTTTGCAAATTTTTAAGAAATTGTGCATCAATATGTAACCTATACACAACAAAAAGACAATCACATCACATATGTACATATTGATTTAACGTCAAAACCCTTCCAAGAGAAAAACCACCAAAAATGTGTTGGTATTGTGATGTAAAATAAGAGCACCAACTATGTTTAAATCAATATTTGATAGCACCAACTCAAATGAGGCTCCAACCCCTTTATATCAGAAAGCTCGAGCTTACTTAAGGAACAAATCTTAAATCTTTGCAGGGACACACCCACTTCTACCACTATGATCTACTCTTTCATGGGATTTTTAGAGTGAGACCTCTAGCACCTTAATTCACTTTTTATTTAATTCATTTTCCTTTTATCACCCCACTCTCCTCTACAAATCCTTGACCGAAATATCCTTCTCAATATTTTGTAGGCATACACTACCTCTCTCTTGGGCCCTAAACTTCATTAATTCACTCACTTTTTTGTTGTTTTGGTCACTATTTACACTGTCCTTTCTTACTATGTTGCTCCTTTTACCCATTCAACTCATACTCCCTCTTGTTATTCTTTTCTTTAATGTAATATGCACATTTATCAAGAATAGTATTTTATTTTCTCCTCTCTAGGCTCAAGAAGAAACACTTCAATTAATTCTCTACTCCTTGAGAGAATGCTTCATCACCAAGGCTTCTCACATACGTGTTATGAACTTAAAGTTCTATCTTTTTGGCTCTTTGTACTCAATTATAGAGTGATGAATATCATCATCAATCCTTACCAACAGAAGTTTCACAAGACTCCTTCACATCCTCATTCCATGCCACCTTCTTTAATGAAAACAATATCATTTAATTTTCACACTTCCTCGTAGTTATTCATCATTTCGTTGGGTGTGGAGCGTGATTATCTTCTGTATTCAAAGGTATTGCCATATTGGACCCTAGTTCGTAATGCAGCGTCAACGCTGCCCATAAAATATTTGATGCAAGGGGGGTTGAGGGGGAGCGGTTGCAACCTTTGGGAGCTCCCCCTGGTGGGGGGATCGAGGGTAGTGCCCCCGAAGCTAAGAATAGATGTAAAATTGCCTTTTAAAATGCTATAATTTCATAGTCAATCTGGGCCGTCCATTAGGCAGATATCTCACACTAGAAGTTATGTTTAATTTAGGGTTTTTGGCCCTAGAAGGCAACCCGTCACTATATATGAGGGAATTGTATTTCATCTATGTATATCTGTATTCTAAGTGAGGACGAGAGAGGAGATTGAGAGTGAAGATGGAATTACAGCGGATCTGTTGTAGGTTGTATCTCTTCATTTTGATGGATAATATAAAAAGAAGGACCACGTATATCTGTGTCTTTCTTGTTTTATATGTTTCCTGTGTTTATATTTCTGCAATATTTTATGTGTTCCATTACTCTGTAATTTATACTTTTCTAACACATTTCTCATCATAACATAAAATCCTCTTTTATACATAGTTCTTTGCTTTCCAACAACAACAAAAAAATATATCAATTCATAATTGATCTTTAGTGCTAAATTATAATTTCTAATCACTTAGAGAAACTAAGATCATTCTCCATATAATCATGGTTGTCGCCAAGCACCATTACACTAGATGCACTTAACTCCTAGTTGGGTTTGGACCTTTCATGTGGTTGCACTTAAGAAAAATTCCTCGAACATCCACGCTCCTAAAGAATCATATGATTTACCTCCACCATCATGATCTCAGTAGAATTTTGAAAATGTGATATCATAGGAAGGCATTTCCAAACACCATCACTTGGCACAACAATTGAAACTATGCCACATTATCCCTCGGTGACACCCATTTCATCACGATGACATCATTGAGTCACATGATATATTTTGAGAGGTGACATGTGCCACATAGATTTGGCCCTCTTTGTCACCCAAAAAAGTCAAATATTCTTGGGACATGTCAATTGTGCATGGTGCCACATCATCCTCTAGGCCTATTCAACACAACATCATTGGTCACATCATTCTACCATGTCCCTCTAGGACCTCTTCGAGCAACATTTAGAAAGGACCTTGTTAATATGATTTTTTTTACCAAATGTACCAAAATCCTTCACTTAATCCACTTTGACAAACAACCCTAACAACAAAAAATGGTTGCTAAGACCTTCAAAACATTATTTAGAAAACCTATGAAAAGAAAATATAAAATAACATATAAGTCAAGATATTATATGAGAAATATAATGGAAATATGATAAATTGAATTTTATTATTAAAATAAAATGTTTACACCTTGTGAGGAGAATGTGAACACTTGGATCTACAAATCCCCTTCTGTGCGATGTGAGAGACTACATACCACTCACGAGACAAATAACCAACTCAGGTGGCCAATCCCTGAGTTGGAACTCTTTTTCACTCACCTTGTCCTATAACTGCGTCCATGCTGTTGGAAGGTTATAACTGCACTCACAAGTTTGTCTCCATTCAATTATGACCTAAATCCTCGAGTTATTTTCTTGGAGTTTTGAGATTTGATCAACGTTTTAGGCTAGCCTCTAGACGACTACCCAAAACTCATTGTAACTTTCTAGAAGCATGTAAATGATGAAAATAATGATGAACAATCAAAACCCAAGCGATAAATTGAGCTATACATGCCTATTCCATGATAGATATTTCATCAAACATATGGTAAACATTTAGTCAACTCAAAAGAAAGAGATATTCTACTCTAAGGAGGAAATTTAGTCAAGTCGGTCCAATAGTGAAAAATTATATAAGGGATAACAAGAGGAGTGCACACTAATGAGGATAAAGTTATTTTGTTTTTCAAGTACAGTAGGGTAAAAAAAATGAAAAAAAAAAAATCTTAGGTGAAAACCTCCTTTGAGGTGCTTCAGATTGGATCATTGATTCAAAACCTCCATGAAGTGGTCAATGAGTTGGAAAAAAAGATAAAAATAGAGAAGAAGCAAAGATCCTAGGTGAAAATCTCCTTTGAGGTGCTTAGGCACACCTACTAGTTGAAAACTTCATTGGGCGGTTAGTAGGCCTACAAGAAAAAAAGGGAAAAAATAAAAAATGTTTGCTCCATGTATCTCTATGATGAATATAGGTTCTCTCCAAAATGTGCAAGCAACAAAAGCAAGTTGTTACCAAAAGAAAAAAATTTGGTCAAGCCTAGTCAAAAGAAGTCAAATTTGACTTTCCCCTCCTTGGCTCAAATGATCCAACAAGGAAATCACCATGTCAATCCATAATCCTCATATATTTCCACCATGCACCCATCATTCTCAAGATTTTCCCATTAAGTTTGATTGTTATCCTAAAAAAGTACACGAATGCTCTGTTTTACTACATGAAACAAAAATACATAGAGTAGAAAACTATTTTTTCCATATCTTGCAAACCATGCATCCCTTTACCAAGATGTTTCAAGGGGAGATGCATATGGATAATGGTAGCATGCTCAAGTGAGTTCAGAAAGTTACAATGCACATCAACAAGAAGACAATGCATCAACAAATAATATCAACAAAAAAGAAAAAGGTAGTCAAGAAGATGTACCTCAGTCATGAGCGGTACAACAACATCAACTTAGCAACAACATGCATGTCTCTACAACAACCATCGCGTAGGTACAAATATGAAATATTCTTGATCTCTTCACTTGAGCATATTATAGTTAGAAATTTGTTTTCAATGCATGAGAGATGAGGTTTTATAATATAAGAATGGGTCAACAATCTCGACTACCTTCAACTAGTTAATTTCTACTCACTCATTCACTTATGCAATGTGGAAAAGTCAAATTAGGAAGGGTTATGATTTCGAGGAATGGGGAAAACAATTAAAAGAATAAATTTTTGCACAGGCTAAGTCACCACAGGACTCCAAGCCCTTCTTTCACCTCATATTCACTATATATGCATCATTCATCCATCCCATTTCATAATTTCAAGAACAAGCCTTACACTTTGTCTCGCGTTGAAAATTTCTTGAAAAAACAAAGAGAGGATCCTCTCCATTCTCACAAACCTACACTACTCTCTGATCCCTAGCATCATCCTCCAAGCCCTCTACATCATTTCTCATCACTGACATATAGTTATAAGACCGTGAAAGAGGAGGAATGACTGCTACAAGAAGGCAGAATGATGCTACAAGAAGGAAGAAAGGAACAAATTGTTCTAAAACCCAAAATGGCAGTGCCTAAGAGAGATATAATCAAAACATAGAAATCCAAGGCCATTAGTCAATCGTCTAGGCCAAAAAAGAAAAGAAGGCAACAAAAGGAAACAAGACATTTACCATCAAAACAAAACTCAAATTGTTGTGATGAAAAGAGGTTTTTCAATAGATCTATAATCTCTTTCTCACTTTTTTCCAAGGCCTAAAATATGTTATAAAAATGGGAGAAAGGCATGGGAGTCACGTTGAGGCCCTATCCTAGGCTCATACTATCATTTATGCTGAAAACATGTTTCTTGTAGTTTTAACAGGGTTTCCTGTAGGTTTCGTGTAGTTTTGACAGGAATTACTATAGGATGTCCTAGTTCTCATCTAAAGGCATTTTGAAGGTTCCACAAGTGTCTAAACTATGAAACAAGGTAGCAGAAGTTTGATAAGGATGTGAAAGACCTTGCCAAACTAAAAAATATTCAAGAACCCACCTTTAATAAGGGGAAGAAGGCAAACTAATGGTCTCAAGAAACAATGATTTTTCTACGCACAAACAGATTTTTGGGCTTGTCCTTGCAAAACGTACAACCAATATTTTTAGGAGAAAGGATTGAGTAATGCACAAGAGAGAGGCCACTAGGGCCATGAATGAGGCAAAATGAGGTCACTAAGTTTCTCATAGGATGAGCAACACTTTTAGGAGGGGGTATGATGGGCCTCTAAATTAGACATAAATTAAGGCTCATGCCTCTAAATTAAAAATAAATTAAGGCCCATATAACCATCCTTTAGACCATTAAACTTCTATTTTTCATTAAATAATATATTTTAAACTTTAATATATTCATTAGGAAGTTTTATGAATAATTTCATATTTGTGCCTAATATTATTTATTTTTATGGAATGTTATGGGAATATTAGAGGTATTATGGAGATTTGGAGGAGGAGATAATCTAGGAACCTCCTCCCTACTTTAGGAGGATCAATATTAATAATAAATTAGTGAGATATTTAGGAATTATGGCACATATTGTGGAGCTCCAATGATTGAGAAAGTCTAGGAATGTGTTCCCTCCCATTTAATGCAAATTCCTAGTATTGGGAATGAGATCCACTAATCAAGGGATTTTAGTGGTAAAAGGTTCCTCCTTTCATGGGTAATGATTCCTAATAATATTTTATAAGCACCAAGTCAAATTTTCCTCTAGGGGTAGATTTTGTTTATTTTTCTTGTGGAGAGAACTCGTATTTTTGCAGTTCCAATGTCATTTTTTGCAGGGTTGTAATTGTATTAATGGAAATAATAAAGATTGGTGTCATGCTCAACTTCTAAATATTGGTCTCCTTCATAGGACTCTGAGTATCCTTGGGCTTGACCATCCGAGGAGACTCATAGCCCTTTTGTATCATTTTATTTTCTTCTTTTTACTTGTTATTCACATGCATCTCTTGTTCTTTTTTTCTATTTTTGCCTTTAGTATTAATGATTTCTTATTATAGGATTTGGCTAAATGGTTGATGTAAGTTATTTTGCAGGATCACGAGCATCATTTCATCCTTGGAAAATATTTGGAAGGTCATAGTAATTATTGAGCTACTTGGATTAGTTTGCTTATTCCCAAATATGTGTTTCTCGAACTCCTTTGTGGAAAAGAACAATAAAATTATGTTATTTTTTAGAGTATGTTAACAAGATTCAATCGAGTTTGTTCCACTTGCATTAGATCAAAAATAAATTTTAGTTAATAACAAAAGCTATCCAGTTGTATTTGCACTTGATTATGATAGGCATTTTATAGATTTACTAGCTCACTAGTTCTTGAATTTCTTGATTTTAGACTAGTAATTGTTTGTTATTAATTTTAGCATGGGTTAATTGTCTTTGATTTTCTTAGGACAAGTTGCAATTGTAATTTTTTATCTCTTAAGTTCTGTATTGGTTTCAAAGAACTTCCATTCATGAACTTAACCATTAGATGGAAATATCTCTATTTTCTTCCATTTAATAAATCTTTTGGATGTATAAATGAAATTGTGTATAGATGCAGACAATAATGTGTGTTTTTGTAGGAGCTTCTACATTGAAGGAGACTTCATCTCGTTCACCTCATCCAAGCCTCATCCACCCATGTCGCCAAAATCCACTACAATCTTAATCCAAATTCTTATTTTATAAGAAAAAATTGTCATTTCCATTAGAAAAATCCAACCATCTTGGAGCCCTTGCTTGAGTTCTGGGTAGTGTCCACCACCTCCATGTGTTATTATCCCATTATCCACTTTACTCAAGCTTCATTCCATCTTCTATACTACTTCCTAAGATTTCAGCCTCTTCTTGTAGTAAAACATGGGATCGTGTACACATCTTATAGTTTTCTTGTAGGAAATCCTCTAGGAGCATTTTCTGAGACCGAATTGAGAAAAATCATCACTGAAGCTAGGATTTCCCCCCTATTTGACCTCCAT
The DNA here is from genome assembly GCA_000404065.3 of Pinus taeda. Lineage (NCBI taxonomy): Eukaryota > Viridiplantae > Streptophyta > Pinopsida > Pinales > Pinaceae > Pinus > Pinus taeda. Next base: position 47,505 of record APFE030403212.1, read on the forward strand.
GCCATAAAGACCATTTTAACCCTCTTCCTCCATCCCTATCTTCCCTGCCAAAGAACAAGTGAAGATTGGCATTTACATTCATCAAATGAAAAGATAAAGAAAAATAGTTCTTTTTATTTCTTAATTAGCACATGCATGCAATAGTTAATACTCCTTATATAACATTCCATGCTAAGTTAGTTTAAATAATCACATGTGATAAATAGGGTTAAGCTAGGTCTTATTTACATTTAGTTCATGATCTTTATGCAATTAGAATAGGTTTTTTTCCTTGTACTTTCTTTCTCACAATAGTTTAAGGTTCCATTTCAACCATTTCATTTTCTGCAATTAGTTAAGGATTTGACTTCAGTACATGCACTCCATTACATCATGACAACAAAGGAATGACACATTGTATGTTGCACATATAGTGCTGATAACTCTTAAGTTTGTAAAAACCCTAGGTTGATAATTAAAGTCACTAGCCTTGGGAGTTGCAACATTCTTGTTGCAATACTGAAGCTCATCAATATATTTGGGTCTATGCCATTTTAAATGTCACAATGGAATATGTATCAATATATTGGACCTCCACTTCATGGATTTGTTGTGAATGAGCATTCATTGAGGGAAAATTTGAGTTTATGGACATATCCTCTCACAAATAGACTAATATACATTTCTAACTATGTTATTTTACATGGCATATTGGAATATGTGTCAATTTAGTATATAACCGCAAATACTCTTAGAAATAAATTTATAGGCCATAATTTCCACCAAAGTGAATAAAATTAAGAAATATGGGAAATGGTGGAAATAGATTCAGCCCCACCAAGAAGAAATTTTTTAAAAATATTGGAGTTGGTGGAAATGGATTCAACACCACCAATAATCGTTACACCCAAAATCTGGAAAGTTGACCCATTTACAAAATGTGTCATCCCATTTTTTCAAAATCATCCTAGAAATTTCACTTATTTTTGAGGAGAAATTGTGGCCTTCCCAATAAATTTATATACATTGGGATCTATGCCATTTTACATGGCATATTGGGATATGTACCAATTTATTGGATAATGAAAAAGTGGGTGTGTACCCCAAAGGTCATTCTTGGAGGGCACGCTTGCTTCCATGGACATATCATCTGAGAAATAGAATTATATTTATCTGGATCTATGGTATTTTACATCAAATATTGGAATATGTGTGAGTGTATTGGACAATGATAAAGACTCATCCAATAAAGAAATTTATATACATTGGGATCTATGGAATTTTACATGGCATATTGGAATACGTGCTAATGTATTAGACAATTATAAAGACTCCACAACATGGACATTTACCCCAAGGAGCATTCTATGAGGGAACACTTTGGTTCATGACATATTATCTCACAATAGATTCATATACATTGGGATATAACCATTTTTACATCGAATTATATTGGATTATGTGTCAATGTATTGGAAAATGACAGATACTCCACATCATGCGCTTGTCAGCCAAGTACAATTATTGGAGAGCACACTTTTGTTCATCCAAATATCCTCTTACATGCAAGGGTTACTTAATCTTGTTGACCACTCATTCTGAGTTGTTGGACTCAACTATGAGGTTGTTATATGTTATTATAAATCAGTTAGTTGTTAAGTTTATCAATTTTGGACCCAGAAATTATTTTGGCAAACTTTTTGGGCGAATATAGACTAAACACTTGTGATTCTAAGGAATAGTTGCAAGATTAGCATCATGATTTTACACAATTTAAACCCATATGCAAAAAAACCTTCCAAAATGTAAAATATCTGTACTTATCAAATTGGTTATGTTCACTTGGACCAAGTTGTTGATGTACTTATCGTCTTCTTTGACTACATATTCATCTAATAGACTTACTTTTTGTGCCACATATGCCGATATGGCTAGTTGTGATTTATTTCACACTAGTGTATATTTGTAGGTGATGGTAAGTGCCCCAGATCAAAACACATTGAACTATTCTTCTATTGTTGAATTTTAAATCTCTGTAATGACTAGTTTTGTGAACATCAAGCATAAAAACAAATTCTATAAGTGGATTCACACATTTTGAATGCTATATAAATATGTATATTTGAATGAAAATTCAGTTTATACAAATTGTATATGAGTAAGATTGGACACGTGGATTTTATGGGCTCAAATAGAATGTTTTGAGTTCATAGTGACAAGAAATAGTGGAAATTTTGTAACAACGGTTGTGAATTTTGAGGAAGGTGTTGAGTCTTGATAACATTGACAACGTGGCAGCAATATGTTTTCATTACACAGTCGATGTAATTAGTCTTCCATGACCACACCTCTGTGTAGTTACACTTTATTCACGAGAGCTTAATTTCTCAATATGTTTTGTCGATTTTTTTTAGAGCACCTCTTATATCTCCCCATGGTTTGACTATGATGTCCATCTTGAAGTTGTATGGGTACATGGTATTTAAACAGAGGTGCCTTATTTATATAAGGAGTGTTCCCTTTTATTTGTAACTATTTGGAGTTGGCGAATAAGATAAAATCAAGTGAAGAAATATCAATGAATTAATGACTGCCATGGCAGATCACCTGAACAATAAGAGGCAAAGAGAAGATAGTAAAGGAGATCATGATCAGATAAATGGTTAGAAATTTACAGCATATGGAAGAAAATGGATAGCATGAGGCCATGGAAAACACCAAAAGGTAGAAGGAAAATAATAAAGAAGATCACTATCAAACAATGGCAGGAAATTTACAGCAAAGAAGAGAAAATGGAAAACAACAGGTAATGTAAAACACTAAGAGGCATGGGGAAGAAAATTGAACAAATCATATATTATGGGCACCACCATGCATAGTTACGAACGCAATGGATTTAAGCAGTGAGGTCCAACCTCATGAACACCATCAAAAATGGATAATGGTAAGGGATTAATCCTCTTTTAATAGCTTTGATCTCCTCCATGACCGAGAGTTGGGTAGCAATAAAAAAATCCACCAAATATTTTTCAAGAGTATCATGTAGGTGCATTCACTAATGGAGTAGATAATACAAAAGAAGTGGTGATAACACATAACATGTTGTGTGTTATTCATATAGCTAGGAATGGTACTTGTATAGTTTTGTTAAGTCTAAATTTAGATTATTGGTAATGATGGACAGCCCCTTGTGAACTAGTGTTTACATTTAAAATATGATAATGATGTCGAGCACATTATGAGCGAGCTACCATGGAAATATTGTTTTTACCTTTATAACCTGCATAATCAGTCTTTGATAATGGTTATTGATCCTCGACAAAGGATTATACACATTCAAATTGAATTCATAAAAAATGGAGCTACAACCAACGAAGAGTTGTTCTAGGTTGAGTCCCTAATATCTAATTGGGAATTTGATATTCAAAATTGTAAGGGCATGAATTATAGTCTATCAAAAGGGATGTTCAAGGTCTTTGAATTGAAAAGGTACACTCATTTGTTTGCAATGGCACAACCAGATAGAAATTTAGCATCAGAACCAAGTAGACTTTACATTATGAAGTCCACGAAATACTGAAAGGTCAAGAGAAAATCCACTCTCTTCACGATTTATTCCAAAAGTGATGGAAATATTCAAAACGAATTTTTCCTTAAAGAGGGTTGTGCAAATTTTGTGGCACTATGTGGCTATGATAGAATGGATGTGAAACTAGGAGTAATGGGGCAACTCGAAGTAATGGATATTAGCATTCAAATTCCTGTTTGCATAAGGAAAACAAAAATTCGTGCAACATTGTAGTTGTATTACTTACATAAAGTTTTCATGCTCATTTGCTCGGACTGTTCTAGCCGTAGAGTTAATGTTTTCAATTTAGAAGGAGAAATTTCAGTGAGACTTGAAGACCATGCAATATTTTTTCATACCTTTTCTCGTGGATCTTACACAAAAAAATTATTGAGAAGACATAGTTGCCATGACTAGAGTTGACTTATGGCATCATAGCTTTGGCCATATTAACTTCAATGATGTGTTGCTATTATAGAAAATAGGTATGGTCAAAGGCCTTCCTATTTTAAAGCATGTCCATATTGATTGTGATACAGGAGCATGAGGGTTAAAGAAAAAAGGCTTCATTTTATTCAAAAAATCCAAAAATAGTATACAAGCAAAGGAGTGGCATCCTTTAGGTATCAATTTACAAAGTTTTCTAGATAGGAATTAAGTTAGAATATAGTTATTGAGTAATTTTGTAATTAATACAAGTAGTTCAGACTTAGTTGAATTTCCTGAGGCGAATATCAAGAAATTTAGGTCATTATCTAGGATTAGATAGATTTGATCCATAGATTGAGGATCAGATTGTTGGATGTAAAGTATTTATGTAAGTTTTGAACAATTGTAAGAGGATTTGGCTAGATTTGAATTAGGCTGGAAAAATATTGAAATACTTCTGTACCTCTGTGTATTCTTTCATAATTGGTCAACCTCGGAGGGTGGAGTTCCTCCGAAATATCATTGTGGATTGTTAAATTTAATTTGGTCGGTAGAAATAGAATTCTATATGAACTTATGTTATTGCGTTTAAGTTCCTCACTCATTGTGTATTAAGATAGATTGAATATTTTAGAAGTACAGTGTTTTAGGTTAGCTAAATTTTGAATTCCTTAGTCAAGTGCTAAACCTGGCAGAAGCGCTAAATTCATAGCGAGAGGAGGAAAAGATCGGATAAATTCTGAATATACTAGAGAAAACTAGAACCGTCTAATTGATAGAAGCGTTATATCAATGGTAGTTGCATGCAAGTGACGGTCGAGGTTTAATCCAAAACCGGACGTGATATTTTATTAAACTAGATTAGTAATACAGGTGATTTTGGTCATCCAATTAGAGGAGTGAGATCCAACGGATATCACGTGGAAAAGTTAACGAGGGTTAATAAAAAAATTTAACTCGATGAGAAATTCAAGTGTGGCTTGATTCCATTCTAGTCCGGAAAATTGTAATCATTTGATGGGGAGGTCATGATCCAATGGTGGTCACGTAATAAAGGTCTACGAAGTTTAATTCAGATTCCTAACCCAAGGAGCTTTATCAACGGAAACGTTGTTTTCTCTTAGTTCCGATAAGTGGAGTTTCTACTCAGTTTTGGGTAATATTAGAATTTCGGTTGTTTTTAGAGAAATAGTTAAATTTGGAGGCGGATGACTGAAACTCCAAGGAAATTTGGAGAAGAAATTCCACTTGCACTTGAGGAGATCATTTCAATATTTGAACGATTATACATTACACCTGCACCCAGGCCACCAGTTGTGGTATTAGAGGAGCTTATTGACATTCAACAGGATCTCAAGGATTAGAAAAAGAAATCCAATATGGCCTTCAAAGTTGGAGGAAGAGGTGGTGGTTGAAGAAGAGGAAGACCAATTGTAAATGTTGAAGTGTTGGAAGCTATGCAACAGATGCAGGCTAAATTAGAAGCAACGAAAATGGGAAGAGATACAAATGCTCGAGATGTTAGTGAACCTGACGCTCAAGCTGCAGAACAAGAGGAACCTAGAGATGTAACTCCTGAGATGAGATTCTTTAAGTCAGTATTGAGGTCCGCAACTAAGCCCAGACTGGAAGTTTCAATTTATATAGGAAGCTTAAGCCCTGAGGAATTGATAGATTTGATAAAGGACATGGATAAATTCTTCGCTTATGAAGAAACAAAAGAGGGCAAAAAAGTGAAGTTTGTTGTCATCAAATTGAAAGAAGATGGAACACTTTGGTGGGATGGAGTGTAGGCAGAAGGAAGAAGACTTGGAAAACCACCAATTAAGAACTGGAATAGGATGGTGGAAAAATTGAAAACTAAGTTTTTGCCAAGTGATTATGAGCATACATTGTTTAGACAAATGCAAAATCTTAGACAGAGGTCTATGACAGTAAAGGAATACATAGAGGAATTCTACAAAGTAAGCATAAGAGTAGGACAAATCCAAGATAAATATGAGAAGGTTGCAAGATATGTAAATGGACTCAGAATGGAGATCCAAGATGAGATAAGTGTACTGTCTCCTAAAATAGTAGAAGAGGCCTATGAGATAGTATTGAAGGCCGAAGAAAAACTCATGAGGAAGCAATATACCAAGAATAGAGGTAATTTCCGAGGAAGGGGAAGTCAAGGTGGCAGAGAGAGATCTACAACAGCTAGAGATGTAGCTAGCAATAGCTCAAGTCAGCATGCCCCCATACGAGGTGAAGCAAGTGGCAGAGGGAGTTTTTCTAGAGGAAGAGGAGGTAGAGGCAAAGGAAGAGAAGTCAGATGTTACAGATGTAACAAGCTGGGACACAGAGCTTATGAGTGACCAGAAAACATACGAATGAATCATAGGAAAACAATTGTTGCTAAGACTGAAGAGGAGACAACAAAGATAATAGAAGAAGAAAATGTACCAGAGAAAGTGGAGCCTTTGGTATTTAACAAAGTTTTACTAAAGAAATCTAAGGAAATTATTGAACCAACACAAAGATAGACCTTATTCAGGACTCTGTGCAAGGTTCAAGGGAAGTATTGTCAGATGATAATTGATAGTGGTAGTACATATAATTTAGTTTCCACAGAAGTGGTGGAGAAGTTGAATTTAAAAACCAAGAAACACCAAACACCTTACAAGGTGTCATGGCTTCAAAAGGGATATCAGTTAATAGTGAATGAGAAATGTGAAGTAGAGTTGCAGTTGGGAAAATACAGAGACAAAATTCAGTGTGATGTGATGCATGTGGATGTGTGTCAAATATTGTTGGGAAGATCTTGACAGTATGACAAAGGAGCTATGCATGATGGAAAGAGGAACACATACAAATTTAGCAAAAATGGTGTTAATCATACATTAGTGCCTATGGAGGAAGAATATGCATCAAGGAAACCTGATCCATAGACCCTTTTGCTGAGTGGAAAGGAGTACTTGCAGCAAATGGAAGAGGATGAGGTAAATTTTGCGTTGATTTGCAAGCCTGAGGTAATAATTACTTCCACAAAATTTTTTGATTTAGCAATTGAAATTTAGGAGATACTAGGACAAGATAATAAAACGAATTGCGGGGTGTTGGTAAAAAAACCCTAGAGCGCTCTACAACCTACTGTCAATGCGCAGACCTGCACATCTTCCCATAGGCCGTGCACAGTGCGGCGCTCTCATCAGGACCGTTAGCAGCAGCCTCGACAAGGCCTGACTGCACCTATCATCATGTCCTCCCAAATGGGAGGGGCGGGTACTCAACCTTCCCCTCCTTCGCGCGATCATTTTAAAGCTGACGGCGCACTAGTGAAAACCCAGGCTTATACGAATCCGCTCACTGAGCCAGGATAGAGCTCTGAACAGCCAATCGCTCCAGAACAGAATGCACTCACGGATGAAGAAATGCCAGAGAGTCCAAAGGCGTCACAACCAAGGACGAAATCGAAAACATGCATCCCCAAAGCACCTGAAAGAATCCGAGTGGAGCTTCCAAGCCACCGAATCAATGGCGAGATACAGTATATGACAGACCATGCGCTCATCGGAAAATTTTTGGGCTTCTCGCCAACAGAAAAAGCCCTCCATGGCTGTATCGCCTCCAAATGGAAGCCAAAAGGACACGTCTCCATGCTTATTGGTCCTAAAGGCTTCTTCACGGCCATATTCACCTGCCTAGAGGACAAAATAAGAGTATTTGAGGGCGGCCCCTATTTTTTCAACTCTGCGGGTCTCTTCTTACGGGACTGGAAACCCAGATTCAATCCAGACACAGAAGACCTCAGTCAGGCACCCGTCTGGATCCGCATGTACTCCTTACCCACGGAGTACTGGAGAGAAGAAACACTAAAGGACATCGGCAACTGCATTGGAACTTTCATCAAGGTAGCTGAGGAAACAAAAAAACGAGGATATACCTCCTATGCAAGGATCTGCGTCCAGATGCAACTCAAGAAGACCCTAGCGGACTCGGTAAGCCTCTATCACGATGACTATGAATGGATTCAACCTCTTGATTATGAACATATTCCATTTCGTTGCCGAAAATGCCATGAACATGGGCATCTGTTCAGGGAATGCCCTCTGAATGTCCAAATCCAACCCTCAGCCAATGAGATCGCCAAAGACGCTGAAGGGTTTGTCAAAGTCCCCCACCACCGTGGACATGCCAAGAAAACGAATGCGGCTCCCTCCTCTTCAAATTCCCAGCATGATCCACCCCCTAGCCACAAGAAAGCCGACTCCTCGAATAGATTCCAGATCCTTACTCCGAAGGATCCCTCTGACCCTCCGCCTCAAAAAGACTCTCAAGCCTCTCCGCCCCCCTCATCCGCTGATACAATCCATCAAAATGCCCTGAACCCCTCCGCTTCAGAGTTGATTGGTGCTCCTTTAAACTTGAAGTCAAAAATGCCAGTGACAGAAACGGATCCGCAGCTCTCAGACATGGATCTAGATGCGGCTCTAGCTCTCAGTTTGCATGAAGAAACCCTGGAAGACTGCCTGAATGGTCCCATCAACATGGAAGAAGATATAGAGAATGTAAGCTTGGATGGGCTGGACATCCTCAAATTAGAAGAGGCATGCAAGAAAAAAGCATATACAACCATTCACCCTGGGGACATAGACAGACTGGAAGGGGTATTAAACAAAGCTGAGCACAAGAAATGCCTAGGAGTTTAGGCAGGCAGCCCCTGGGATGGAAACAAAATCCTAAAAGAAACGAAGAAACGTGGGCGCAAAACAGAGCTGCAGCGAACAATCATTTTAGGTGAACAATTAATGGAATCTGGGAGATTCCCGAAATTAACGAGGTTTTACAAGGCCCATCCCCATAGTTCCTCATGAAGCTCATCTCTTGGAATATGAGAGGGCTCAACAGCACCTCAAAACATAGAATGTTAAAAAACATGATACAGTCTGAAAAACCAGGAGTAGTCTTTCTCCAAGAAACAAAGAGTACCAACACTGCCATAGAGTGGCTCTTCAACAAAGCTTGGAGCGGAAGTCAATCCGTATCTACAGATGCGATGGGAGCATCAGGGGGATTATCCATGGCTTGGAACCCGCAGATTCTACAGTTGCAAGACTTCCATGCAACTCGGCATTTCATTCAGGCTACATTTCATCTAATTGGAACGGATATTCATGGACATATAACCAACACTTACTTCCCCCATGATCAGCAACTAAAATTAAAAGCTCTGGAAACGCTAACAAGCTTGAACTCCTCCAGGCGCTATCCTCTTTGGATAAGTGGAGGTGACTTCAATATTATCACACACCTAGAAGAAAAAAAAGGAGGGCGCAGGAAGTTGGAAGAAGACAGCACAAGCTTCAAGGACTTCATCAGAAGTAACCAACTCATCGATGTCCAAACGTCTAACGGAACCTACACATGGAAGAACAAGCGCAGAGGGGTACACAATATTGCCTCACGACTTGACCGATTTCTACTTTCAGATAATGCCATACATATGGGAGGAGACTTTCATGCCTCCATACTGCCTCAAGGGGGATCGGATCACTGGCCCATCATGCTGCAATGGACCAGACCTGGGAAACAATGCAACAGACCTTTTCGCTATGAAGCCTTCTGGTCCAGTCACCCAAACTTCAAGGAAGTAGTCCAAACTGCATGGAGAACCTTCACCCCTCCAGAAGGAGCCAAAATGTACAAGTTTCAACAAAAACTAAGGCATCTCAAGAAAGTACTGAAGGCCTGGAACAAAAATCATTTTGGAAACATCACGGAATCCAGGCAAAAATTAGAGCAGAAAATGAGCACTCTCCAGCAAACCATCATCACAGAGGGCAGAACGGAGGAACTAGCCCACAAAGAGCAAAACCTTTGGACTTCCCTAGAATCAAGAAGATCGCAAGAGGAAATCCTCTGGCGCCAAAAATCTAGAGTAAAATGGCTAAAGGAAGGGTTCCACCGAACTACTATCCAGCGAAGAATGCACAATAATATTGCTTTCATCAATAACAGTCAGGGGGAAAAACTAGAAAGGCATGAAGACATGGAAAAAGAGCTCAGAGAACACTTTCAAGACATGCTCAAAGAGCCAACCAGAAGCAGAACAGTGGCCATTCAAGAGGTCACAAGGCACATTCCCAAGATCATAACAGCCGACCACAATAAAAACCTTCTTCAACCGGTCTCCAAGCAAGAGGTGGAGGACGCAATGGCGCAGCTAAAAGATGGCAAGGCTCTCGGTCCGGATGGCTTTAATTCTAACTTTTTTCATGAATTTTGGGATCTAATAAGCAGCGAAGTCTGGGATCTGGTAGAGGAATCTCGCACTATGCACTGGCTACTCCCATCCCTGAACTCCACCTTTATAGCGCTCGTGCCCAAAGGGGAGGAAGCCCACACGCCAGAAAAATTTCGGCCCATTGCCCTCTGCAATGTCATCTACAAACTCATCTCCAAAGTCATAGCCAATAGACTCAAACCCCTCCTGCCTCTTCTAATTCTTCCAGAACAGACCGGGTATGTTCAAGGTCGCCAAATCACGGATGGCATAATCTTATCCAATGAGGTTATCCACTCCTTAAAGATCCTCAAAAAGCCAGGTATGGTAATGAAACTTGATCTATCAAGGGCTTTTGATAAGCTCAGCTGGGAATACATTCAGCATATGCTGCTCGCCTTTGGCTTCTGTTCCACCTGGACTCGATGGATAATGAACCTCATTTCATCTCCCAGCTTCTCCATTCTTCTCAATGGCTCACCCTCACAGCCCTTTCGATCATCGCGCGGCATAAGGCAAGGGGATCCCCTCTCCCCTTTCATCTTTGTCCTTATGGCAGAAGGACTCAGTCGCTTGATTCATCATGCTATATCCTCAAAAACCATTAAAGGCATCGCGCTTCATGGACTCCCCCCATCATCGCATCAACAGTTTGTAGATGACACAATGCTTTTTGGGCATCCCTCATCAGCTGAAGCCAAATCCTTCAAAGCCCTGCTTGATCTGTTCTCTGAAGCCTCAGGCACCTCTATAAATGCTGCCAAATCTCAGCTCTTCTTCTTCAACACTCCTGTTTCCACTCAGAGAAACATAGCCCGCATCCTTGGTTTCACTATTGCCACGCTTCCCTCCAAGTATCTGGGAGCTCCTCTTATGCTCTCAGCTCTTAACCAAGCATCGTGGAGATCGCTTCTGGACAAGCTCGAAGAAAAACTCTCCTCCTGGACGTTCAGGTCTCTCAATATTGCCAGTCGTCTCATCCTGATCAAATCTGTGCTTCAAACCATGCCTCTTTATCTATTCTCCATCCTTGCAGCTCCGAAATGGGTCCTTAAAGGAATACGCAATCTACAACAAAATTTTCTATGGGGATCCTCAAGTCTCAATAGGAAATGGGCCTTAGTCAAATGGTCAGAGGTATGCCAACAAAAGTCCAACGGTGGATTAGGCCTACGGGACCCACTGCACAGCAACAATACCATGGGCGCAAAGGTTTGGTGGAACTGGCTTGTCAAACCACAAATCCCATGGGCGAAGCTTTGACAAGCCAAATATGCATCGAGAAGTAGCTGGGAAGTGTGGAGCGATAAAAAGGGTCT
>APFE030403218.1:0-21181 GCA_000404065.3 Pinus taeda
AAAAATTGCGTGGCAAAATTTTGAGTACTTTTTTAATAAGGTCAACAAAATGTATATTATTCAGTATTCAATGCTGTCTGAGAGTGAACATGAACCATGATATTATTAATTATAATAAATTTTTGTACTTTTTTATAAGGTCAACAAAATGTATATTATTCGTATTCACTGCTGTCTGACTGTGAACATGAATTATGATATTATTAATTATAATAATTTTCTGATGCAGAATCATTTTGTTTAATATATAATGCGATTAGACAACCGTTGCTTCTTCTCTATAATAGATGCTTGTTTGATGGTATAAATAAGTTTCCATTATAAAAAAAATAATATAAACTCTTCATAGTATTAAATTTTAATGGAATATGCTTAATATATGTTTTTTCATGTTTATTAAGGTCTGTGTAATATATATATATTAATATATATATATTATATAATATATTATAGATGAAAAGAGGTTTGTTGATTTTTTTTAATTGAGAGTTTAGATTAATTTGGAAGGGAATATGCTTAACATATGTTTTTTCTTAATGTTTATCAAGGGTTGTTTATTAGGTTGCATTGACTTTTTCACACCCACCCGTTTTCTAGGAATTTGATATTATTCTAATTCTAATAAGTTTCCCCATGTTGATATTATTCGAACTATAATAAGTTTCTCATTATTATTTATAACATTCATTTATATATAAGCAAATTTTATTTAGCAAAATGGTCTATTACTTTTAATAAATTTAAACTAGCAATTGCACCACATGTTGCAAAGGAATGTCGTAAGGCAATAATATATGGAGAAATAACATAGATGGAGACATGCGTGATATGTTACAATTTGAGTGAGAGGAATAACATGGTGTTAAAAGTAAAGTGAACTCACCTTTATCTATCCTATTGATTTGAATTGTAATATTTCAATTGAGGGAATGCTTAGCAACTTCAACATTGTACTTGCAACTTTAGTTTTGTTTTATACCCTTATAGGGAACTGGCTAGCGTGGTAATTTAGAAATGGAGAGTTGGTGAATGTAGGTATGGATCCTTGATTGAATGTGATGGTTCTCTAGTGTTGATGTTTTTTTAAGACACAATGAACCCCTAACTTTCACAATCAGAGCCACAGAAGAGTTTGTGAATTCCACACAATTTTTCGCATTAATAATATAAAATCAACCAAACTAGCATATTTCAAACAAGGGATGAAGCTAGGAGAAAGTATTAGACGATTTTGGAAAAATAGATACCCCTATGATCTAGCACATAAGCCAAATACAACTCATGTTATGCACCACAACCCCTTACCTCTAAGCGAAAATAGCTCATGTTATACACCACAACTCCCTACCTTTGGGAGTGTTTATTAAAGCAAGTTCCCATAAAATCAAACAAAAAAACCCTAAAAACTTTGTCCCGAAAAACAGAGTTAAAATGAACATTCAAAATCATTATAAATGATAACCAAGTTAGTTCCTTAAAATTTGGGAGTAAAGTAATGACCGTCATCCTATATCTAACAAGAATTGTATATAGAATATAATCTTTTAATCTTAAAACAAGGCTAAATTCTAGTTAGCAACTAGAAATACTTCAAACAATCTCCTATATGTTGTAGATTCACGTTACAAGAAGGAAAGGAAAAAGGATAATAAACTCGCTTGTCCACATATAAGCAATAAATACCCTAGCAAAGTTATGCGTATAATAAAGGTTAAAGATAAAATTCCACAGATGTTGCAACAACAATATATTATAATCATTACCAAAATATCTAACCGAAACAATTCATTCAAACCTTGCAAAATGAATGTCGCAAAAAAATTAGTAAAGTCTTTGAGCCCAACAAACCTCAGGAATTCAATTTATGTGGAAACGTCAATTAGCAGATGTGAAGCAGAGAAAAACCAAAACCAACAACCCAACAAATCAATATTGTCAATGTATTTAAATATTTGTACCACATAGACAATATTCTCTTTCGCTCAGGAGTTTTACACAAGATAATTCTCCTTCACTTAGGAGTTTTACACAAGAAAAGGAATTCTAGATGGTCACAGACTATAAAGAAAAACAAACACAAGAAAAGGCATTCTAGATGGCCACAAACTATAAAGAAAAAAAATAGATAACGCGGAGCACTGGAGATGGAGATTTAAAAATGTATTACCAATATGTTTGGACACTCAACTACATAAATACAATATAAACAATATCTCCCACTCAAGAGGCTAAACAAGGAAAGATGCTCTAGATGGCATTGAAGTATAAAAAATAAATACAAATAAAAGATTACTTTGGAAGAAAGAATTAAAATCCTGCAGAATCTTTATTTTCATAAAAAACATTAAACCCCAACTAAGAGTTTCATAAAAAACCTTAAACCCAAACTAAGAGGTGAAGACATGGGTTGTATAATATTTTTGCAAAATGAAATTGAAAATCGAGTAAGAAAATTTTCAATCGTACAAAATGTTTATGCTTGCAAACAACATCAACCCCAACAGAAAAGCATGTCTTGCCTCGATTCTCTTTTAGTCAACTATTGAAACTTCTCTTGTCTCCAATTCAACCAATACTAGCTAAAAAACAAAAACAAGACTAAGTTTCAAGAGATGAAAGTTTCCAAGAAAACAATAATCTTTTAAGAAATTCCTAACATCTATTCCTCATTGGAACTAGGCTACTTTTTGACGAGGAGAAAGGTATTTTAACTTTGAAGGAATTAGTAACAATGTGAAGTGACAAGGACAAAATCATTTCACAACTTGTGCTACTTTCATCAGTGGCCATTTTCAAAGACTTTATCCCAGGTGATAGAGAGAGGCTTCACACAAAAAGGAGGCTTCAAACAAAAAGGCTTTCCACAAAAACCAATCTCTGAGAGAGGCTTCCCATAAAAAATGATCTAGAGATGAATTTTTCTATAGAAATAAAAAAATTGCATAATTATTATGAATCCACTTGTCTACAGTGTTAACAAACATTTCTACAGAAGTTGATGACATTAGGAAATGGTTCTTCCTTGCACCAAATTGAGTTCGATGTATGTGTATTTTACTAGAATCCATTCCACACTTTAATTTTTAAAAAATGTTTCTACATAAGTTGATGACATTAGGAAATGGTTCTTCTTCACACCAAATTGTACTTCGTTGTATGTGTATTTTATTGGAATCCATTCCACACTTTAATTGTCAAAACAACTTGCTAGCCACAGTCTCCATTGAGAATTTAAAGAGGAGATTGAGTTGTGATGCCATAATATCACATGAGGAGATTGAGTTGTGATGCCATAACATCGCTTTAGGAGGTTGAGTTGTGATGCCATAAGATCAGTTGAGGAAAACTATATTTATTCGTTGAACATTAACATGAATAATCATGGGTATCTTGAAGAAGTTAGTGTCATTTTTTTGTGAGCAAAGGAAAGCAACAAGGATAAGGAAACAAGTGTAACTACAATACTAATTGGAGTAGGAATTAAATGAACCATGTGGTTCACCCATCATCATGGTGCCAAAAAGGGATGAAATTTGGATAATGTTCATTCACTACCATGGGTTCAACAAAATTGTCATAAAATATAAATATGCACTTCTAAGGATTGATAAATTCTTGAATCAACTACAATAAGCTAAACCCTTTAGTGAGATGGTCCTTAAATAAGGTTACCATCAAGTGAGAATCAATGTTGAAAACATATGGAAAAAATGTTCAAGACAAGGTTTGGACTAGTGGTTAGTAATTTCTTTAGGTTTATGTGATACACTTCAACTTTCATGAGATTGATGAATGATGTGCTATACCCTTTTAATAACTCATTTGTAATAATATATCTAGATAACATAGTAATTTTTAGTGATAAATAAAGGTTTATTTATTAAGTTTGAGTACTTGTTTAATATGTATATGACTACCTATACTCAACATTTAAAAAAACAAAAAAAATATATATTTTTTATAGTTTTCTTTATGACAAACTACCAATAAACAATAAATAATATGATGATGATCTTGAATCTCTTTTTTTTAATAGATAGATAGATAGATAGATAGATAGATAGATAATTAGTGATATTTGAGCGGGTTGAGCATAATTATTAGTAAAAATTGGGCTATATCTAGAAAGCTTTATAAAATTTTATAAATGTTGCATCATAATAAAATTATGACAATAGTTGAGATTTTTATTGTAATTTGGTTAAATTATGAAAAAATAATACCAAAGTATTTGATTGACTTAGTTCCAAAATATTATGCCATATGAGCTTCCAACTTCTTACTATATTGTTAGAGTTTATATTTCTTAATATTTAATCTAATGGACAAATTTCATTATGGAAAATGGTTGAGATTTTTATCGTAATTTGATTAAATTATGAAAAGATAAAACCAAGTATATGATTGACTTAATTCCAAAATATTATGCCATATGAGCTTCCAACTTCTTACTATATTGTTAGAGTTTATATTTCTTAATATTTAATCTAATGGACAAAGTTCATTATGGAAAATAGGGTAGTTAGTATTTAGATTTAGACATTTAACACAAATAATTTTTTATCTTAATTATTTAGACATTATTTTTTCTTAAATGTACACATAGATATTTGTACAAAGAATTTTCACTAGAAGAGATCACTTAGATAAACCATAAACCTGAGTGTCAAGAACAAAAATACTTTAATCATAGGGACTATCCATTAAGCTAACCCACTTTTTCTTATGTATTGCCATTTAATAAATTTCTGATAGTGTAATAAATTTCTCAAATCTCAATTATGGAGATAAAATAAATGAAAAGATGATGAAATGGGTTATTATGCTGATTAAACAAGTCCCCATGAGATGGCCCAAGTACAATGAATTGATATAACACGTAACACATCTAACCAAATACAAAGTACAAAGTATAGGAGATATTTCCGGTGAAGGGTGTATTATGTTATAGTTGGAGATATGGAATCACGGGTTATTTAATATACGATACAAACCATTTCTCTACCATTAATTTTTATATAATCATGAATTATCAAGCCTTTCAATTGATTAACAATGGGCAAGATTTTGTTTTTTTTCTTTCCCAAAAGCAACTATGAGCAAGATACTTCGCGGAAACAAGAAGTTTCCTTTCAAAATATAACAGAAAATGCCCATACACGCAATCAAAATTCTAGTTTTCAATCTTATTGAAAACGAGAACATATTTGTAGTGATGATTTATAGAAACAGACACTAATGAAATGCATAGAAATGGAACAGAAAGTGATGTCAATTCATCTGTAACTTCCCATTCTTATTGCAATCTCTAGTTTACTAAAAATTATTATACAAATGCATACAATGATCACAGTAGCGTATGGTGGGCACCACTTATTTCCTATTACATTCCAAGCTTTCCCATTTTTTATTTGAATGCTTCCATTACTTCAAAGGGAAAACATGTAATAAATCTCATGCCTTTTTTTCTCTTATCATCTGTATTTTTATTTGGAGGTGAAACTAAAATGAAAACATGAACAAATGGAAAGCTCATTGGAGTCATGCTCACTGCCTCACCCCAACCAAAATCCACTTGAGTATCTGATGCAGCTGCAGTTAGACAAATATAGTTATGTTGCAGAAGGAGGCCCAACTTTCGGTTTAGGGTCATCAAGCTCAAGAAAATCTATTGCAGACCTAAGGTATTCCTCTCTCAGTCTTGCCTTTTGTTCCTTCACCATTCTCACTAAATCCTAAAGAGAGGCCTCCAATACAACTTTAGCTTAAATTCTTGACAGGTAGAAATATTCAAAATATTCATAAATTGTTGAAACGTTATATCTCTGACCTGTGAAGTCACCAGGGGTCATCAGGGGTCGTCATAGACAAAGTAAATTTATGTCAAATAATACCTTACAAATGGTTGTGGTGCCTGGAGAAACAAGTGGAGATGGTACTTGGTTACAATGAAAGAAAAAGACGTTGTGAGGGAAGCATGAAGGGTCCATGGCAGGGATAAATATTTATGCATACGGGGTTCACAAAATCAGCTTAAATTCCTTGAATACAATGTCACAAATCGTGATTACTCATAGATGCATGCCAACTAATAATGCATTAAATTGATAGTGAAACTAAGAACATAATTTCAGAGTATACTAGAATACCATTCAGTGTTTGTGATCTGAAGTTCAGGCACCAGGTGAATCGTATGGGTGCCAGAACAATGAACTGATGTAGAGGATTGGGGACTTCATATCACATTGGAACTCCATGGTCGCCCCTTGAATTTCAGCACCGCGTAATCGAAGAATCAAGGTCAAGGAACTAGTCCCCCTCATCGTCATCATTAAGAAATAAAACACTGCATAAGAAGGAAGAGCTATCCCCAGAAGAAAATGGGAATTAGGATACACAATGTTGTGGGCTGTTAATTAAGGTAACACACTTACAACTACCTTTGATCATAGTCTGAAGTTCGATTTGATCGCTGAGCTGGCAGATGAATCATTACATAGCGTAACTAAAATACCGAACTGTTTGAGGAAGAGTTGCCGCAGTTCGTGAGAGGACAAGTGGCCACTTCCCTATGGGACGTTGGTGATGACCTAGAGGCAGGGAACTCTAAACGAACAATAGTAGGCAATACAAGGGGGTAGAAGAGGAAGCGAATAGTCAAGAACAGATTGGCTTAAAGCCATGAACAAATAGAGAACAGAATAGGAAGAATTAGAGAAGGGAATAGTGAAAAAAAAATGAAAGAGACAGTAAAGCAAGAGGCAGAAAAGAAACAGAGAACCGAGCTGACCTGCAGCGTAAGGTAGCATTGAGTAGACAGAAGGCTTGAGAGGTTCAAGCGATCCCTATGAGGACATATGTGAAGAATTGAGTGCCACATTAGACTCATCCCATTAGAGACTAGAGAGGTCGAGACATGGTAAGGAAAGAGTCTGTGCACTCTAGTGGCTTTGGGAATCCAAGAACCACCCTACCAAGAATTATCTGTTTCAGTAGACTCAAGTTGAGCTCCTCATTGTAAATCTCTACTTTGAAGACACAATAAAAGAAGGCCACCAATGAGAGATGGACCAGAGACATAGCCTTGGAGAATAGGGTGAACTCCTTATTAATGTGCCGTGTTCTTGTATTTTCTTACTGTGTTTGTCTTACTGCTTTCCATTTTCCAGTGTCTGTGTATTTTGCAATTTGATCGATCCGTTGCCTAAGATAACAT
Source organism: Pinus taeda (assembly GCA_000404065.3). Classification (NCBI taxonomy): domain Eukaryota; kingdom Viridiplantae; phylum Streptophyta; class Pinopsida; order Pinales; family Pinaceae; genus Pinus; species Pinus taeda. Next base: position 7,217 of record APFE030403218.1, read on the forward strand.
AGACACACACCAACACGAGTCTGTAATACCTTCATTAATTAATTAATTAACTGAGATAACTCACGAGTGATTTTCAGATCACCTAAGCGCTACCATGGGCATGCACAATATCAAAGTCTGTGGTGAGCTCCTCTAGGATGTAATAACTATAGGGAGTAGAGCGTGGAGGAGAGGGTGGAGTGACATCTGCCATTAGAGGGATGACAGCATGGAAGGGTCGGGGAGGGGCCATAAGAGGGCTAGTGATAGGTGGGGATGAGGAGATGACAATAGGGAAGTACAAGGGAGAGGGAGTAGGGCAAGAGGGGGATGTGATTTTAGGCAGAAATATGATATAGAGGTCTCTAGCGAAGCGTTTGAGTAAGGAGAATGAATGACTTTGGTGGGAAGAGATCTTAGTTATCCAACCAGAGGCTTTCAACTTCTCCTCGACTCTCTCCTTGAGCTGGCAGGTGAGGAGGTTCTATAGGCCTTAAAGCGACGAATGACCTCTGCGACTCTTTGCCTCCTCCATGGAAAGAACCTCTTTCCTGATTGACTCTAATATGCCATAATAAAAAATAGTTGTAACAGTGGCTTTGTCAAAGGTGGTGGGGGGACATCCATGGCACCAGCCTCTATCAGGACATCAACCTCTATCCCTATCATGATTCATCATTGGGAGGAAGTGGGGCAGCATCGAAGATCCAGAGTCAGAGGAGATAAAGGGTGCGCTAAATAGAATAACCAAGGGAGAATGATGCATGGAGAAAAGAATGCCCATGGTCCTTATCATTTTTCTTCAAGACCGAGTGAGGAGGGGATTTAGGTGCATGGATTGTCGCTGCTAGAAAGGTGAATTAAAAGCCTTGAATGCCACTTGACAGTGAGTTTGGGGAGTCGTGTTTTTTGTCCTGCAAGCACACAGATCTAACAGAAAATACTTAATACATTATTATGAACTGTTTATACACACACACACACACACACGCACACACACATACATATACATATACATATGCGTATACATATATATCATTTATCTGTTGTATATATGCTAACCAGACATAGTCTTAGGGTCATCAAATATTCTCTTTTAAATTGTATCCATTGTAAAAGGAGATTTCCCCCTCAAAGAGGACAATTATTATTATTTTATTATCATTTTTAGGGCGCAAGGTTCATAACAATACATTTATTGATTTACACGCATACTCATAGGGTTTGTATCATGCACCCAACTAGATATTATCGTAATAACTTCAGAGTTAGAGTGACATTCAAGCTCCATGAAGATTTCCTCTACTTCATGTAAATCATGTTGAATTACAGCTAGAGTTTGTGAAAAAGACTTGGATTGGGAAATATGCATGAGGCCTTTCATTTGAACCTGCAGAATAATTTCACCCACTAGCACCCCAATGATATCTAGCTTGTTAATGAGTCATGATTTTTTTCTAGATGCATTTCGTTAAGGGAAACACTAACCAAGACTATGAATGAGGGAGAAATCTTAGATTGGAAGATGCCAAATAGCTCTACCGACTATAGCTAACCACTATTTGAAACTAGACATATCCCCTTGGACACATAATACCTACGATGAAACCCTCTAACTTAGACCATAAAATTAGAGGAAAAGACTTTAGGATCCAAGGATGTAAGAACTAGAATTAGTATGAAATTGCAAATAGAAGAGGAAACCTAGATGAAAAAACCTCATAAACTTCCACTATCTATAACCAACCATTGATGGAAAATGATTTAGGGCAGTAGGTTTAATATCATTTCCCCCCTACACCCTCTAAATCAAACCTGTAACTCAGAGGAAGAAGATTTAAGTCTTGGAGATGAAAGTAGAGTTGTATGAAAGGACACATGATGGGAGGGCCTAGTCCTTGTCCCAACACCACCCACTAGCAAAGCATGATGGCACCAAAATATCCTCTCAAAGATTAAAATACATACTTCCAAAATGGTTGTAGAGAAGCTTGGAAATTGCAAGTAACCTAGCATGAGTGGATAAAATGCAGAACCAAATAACAAGAGAATTAATACCACCATGAACCCAAGAAGGAGAGCTTTGGGAAGCTTCTTGTAGCCATATGCTAGCCCAAAAAACCCACCATTGCACATGAAAAGAGACAAATTGTAAATGATGTTTATTAACATAACTCTTGGTGGTACACCAAACCTCATCCATGTTGCAATAATCATTGAGGGTGGAGGGCATGTTGTTGTTAATTAAGGCTTAAGGTGACAACAAATATGCCACTTTCACCTCCCAATGCCTCCCTTATCACCTGATCCTACAAATTAATTTACAATAATACTATATATAAATTATCTATACATGATGTTATGACATCGTCATCCTTTGACTAACATCATTTTTTTGTTGCTCCAAATGCCTAATTTGGTAGTGTGGAGCCTCTTCATCACTTCTTGAAAGTCCTTCATTTGTTGGTGGTTCATCATCTTAGCTCATTTAAAATCATTATAGGTCATGGTTTAATAGTTCTCAACCTTGCACCTCAAATTTATGTTTTTTGATTCAATCATGATGATGCATATTATAAGACAACTTAAATATATCACACTTAATAAACTATAGGCATGAAAGCATGAATAAACATGAAATAAACTTATTAAAGGAATTTTGAGATCTAATATGAGCTTCCTAAAGAAAATAGTAAAATAATAGTTAAAATAATAAATTAGAGTTATAGGTTTTTTATAGGAAAAGAAATAAGATTATTTTTCTAATTGTATCACCTTATAGTTTAGTCAAATGCTAAGAGTAAGAAATTCTTGGATTTAGAATTAAATTCCACATATAATGAGTACCCACTTTACATACTTTTGAGTAAACCCATATCAAGAAAAGTTGCAAATACATGAAAAAGGTAGAAGAAACCCACTTTTTCATGTACTTCCATTTTTTCTCAATATAAGTATACACAAAAATATAGAAAATAGGTACTATTAGATACATAATTTAATTTTGCATCTAACGAATGACATTTGAGTAAATTAAAAAAAGATACGACAAAATATGATTAAAATAATAATATTATTTATTCTCTTTAAAAATATTTATCCTTACAAATAACATTATCAACTTAAATCTTATTAATTTTCTTAAAACTAATTTTCCTTATCTCATTTTTATTTATTTATTTTAAAACTCATATTTTACTTCAAAATTACCCCAATGATAATCACTACAACACACAAAATAAAATAAAATATAAAACATATACATCATACACCCCCACATAAATAAAATATAAAACATGTACATGATTGTCCGTACAATATTGAATTAAAAACATATCTTAAATGAAAAAGAAATTCATAATTACTCTATTTCATCTACTTTATAACCATATATAACATATATAAACAATAATACAATATATAAACCATAATCAATCTTTAATTATTAAAAACTAGTAATGATTATCTATCTTTTTTATATTATTGCGAGTTTTGGAATTCCATAATCATGCTAACAATGATCTAACATTTTTTCTAAACAAACCTATACTATAGCACGAACAAATATCTAGGAGCATATTCCTTTATACTCTACCTTATTTGGGTCCCATGGAGGGCATTATTACATTAAAATAAGCTTTCAGGGTTGTGACCATCACTTAAAGTTCTAGTAAAGGTTTAGCAAATCTAACCAGACATTTTTTATTTCAATAAACTTTAAAGTGGTTGTGAATATGATTTTTTATATAATTTATTATATCAATCATATTCATTAACAACATCTACTTGCTGAAATAAAGTTTATATAGTATTCCAAAGAATCAAAGTGACTATGTGTAGTCCAAAATTAAAATTTATATAGTATTCCAAGGAATCAAATTGACTATGTATAGTCTTTCCTTTAGTAATACAGAATAGAAAACAATATCAGCGTGACTTGGTTTATGGGTCATAGAGCGTAGAAGTTTCCAGTCATCTTCCCTCTCCAGGTAGGTTGGAGCTGTTGTCAGCCCACTCCATCTTTCTCGCTATCGATTCCGACCGTCTATGGGCATTGCTGGCTGCCAAATCTCTATGTTCAATACCAATGCCATCTGAAATGAGAGGAGGGGGAACATTATTCTTATTTTCACATGTGATGGCTTCTTTCATCTCAGTAACTACTTCAGATACGCTTGGCCTGCTCTACACATCTAAGTGCTACTCTCGCAACCTTTACTACTGATGAGATGTCGTAATTTCCGTGCAATCCCTTGTCTATGATTACCTTTATGTTGTCGCCAGCGTTTTCATCCATCTTCACATACGGTGTCACCTACACATGACATCCAACATATCCAATTTTGTAAGTGACACCTCACTATCGTAAATTATGTCGTTCGGTTAAATGATTTATACTCAAACAATATACTCAACAACTTAGTTACCGTAAAGGTGGTCACTTAAGGACCCTTCAGACATATGCTCGTAGATAAGCATAACCTTTTTAGATTCATTACAGAATCCGAGTAATGACACCAAGTTCTTGCGATGGATTTTAGAAAGAAGATCGACCTGTTTATCAGTGAATCAGCTTGAATGAATTTTTCCATCCATGTATATAGTTCAGTGAATATAATCGCACCTGCTCTAGGGTTTAAAATCCTTGGAATTACTCATTCTGGAATTGGTGAAATCCTTCGATCGTGAAAGATGAGAGGACTTTTACAGCGATATTATTTCCTTCTCGCAATTTACCAAAGAAGACTGATCCAAAACCGCCTTGCCCAATATTTTGATTAAAGTTTTGTGTGCATTCCGTTATCTCTGCTAATGTAAACGCACGGGACTTTGTCGAGGTTGGCACCATAATTCTCAGGTAGTCTGCAATGCTTGTAAATTTGCTAGGTGTCAAAGCATAATATTAGCCATTTTCATAGCGGAAATAAAATATATCTGAATTTCAGTTGCTGACCTTCACTGCGATGATTTTTAGTCCTGAATTTCTTCCAACGAACCGCAATATACACCATCAACGCTGCTGATGTTATTAAAGGTCCGCTTATCATTATTCCGAGGACAAGGTTCCTCGCTCCTGATAGCATACAAATTGTGTAAAAGAGATATGGATTGAATTTACTAAAGAGAAAAATAAAGAGAAAAATATATGTTGGAAAGGCAGAGGAGTTTAAACACAAATTTATACACAAAATATATGACTTGGAGTTTTTCTATTGATCACATAAAAACATTACTATAATCAATTGGATGAGGAGTATTTAAATTTTTTTGGATTAACTACTCATCCAAAATAACTTAACATGCACACGCACTTAACTTAATTAATTCACACTCTAAATATGGATTATACTTAATTCTTTATTCATCACTCCACTTGACTCAACTAACTCTCTAATTTTAGATGCAAGAGTAATTACAATTTCTAACCATATATAAAGTGGCATATTAATAATATTTAAGAACATCACAATAACCAATAGGTGTATATTGAAATTGTAACATCCAATAAGTAAATAAATAGATTGTTTAATATTATCATTCTTTTTTGTTATTTAAAATATCTTTTTAAGTTTATAAATAAATTTTACTATTTGAAAAATCTCTGGAATACTCAGATTACGCGGAGTTCAAACTTGTGAATCCAACAAATTCTTGTGATTGCAACAAATCTCTGTAATTATTTGTCTGTTACGACTCAGATAACGCTCCTATCTGATGTAGCAATGAGCTGTCTCCTCAGTACACATGACATTCAAAATCATAGCATAGTAATAACTGCACGGAAAATATATTTTTCTCTACAGATATTTCTAACTAGATTGTGGATTATTTATGTTTATCATATTTCAAATACCGCGCCCCTCACTGTAATATAAGTTTAGCTGCGTTGGAAGTGTATATGTTTTTATAGTCATAAACAAAGGCTGAGACAAATTTCTCAATTTCTTGCTCAATGGGATTCAAAGTGACATGAGCCTCTTTATCATTTTGCCTCTTTATCTTTAGTAGCTCAAGTTCCATGAGGACCTGTTTATGACTTAGTTGTTTGCTTTCTTGCTCCAGGAAAGCGGGCTTTGACCAACAAATTTCTGTTTGTTTTTTTCATTTTTGTTTTCACGGGAGTAGTTTTGAGAGTACGAAAGGTGAGGAGTTTTCCCAAAAACTAGTATCGAACTGTCAAAACAGGGCTTTTAAAGCTAGATACTGTACTTTTGTTCCTAGGAAAAAGAGTGAGTTGCTACTGGAGATAGAGTGTCAATCCTAAAGCGGAAGAAACAAAAAAAACGGCTATATGAAGCCATTTGAAATTGATTGTGGAGATAGAGTGTCAATCCTAAAGCGGAAGAAACCAAAAAAACGGCTATATGAAGCCATTTGAAATTGATTGTTGTTAGCCAGATTCAATACCTGATCGACGCTGTGTTGCAGAAATGGCAGAAGGGGTCGGGGAAGTGGAAGAAGTAGCAGAAGTGGCAGAAGGCGCCGCATTGCAGAAGAGGACTGTATCAGTGTATAGTGAGTGTCTGTTGCGCAACCGAACGTGACGTCGTTGTTGTCCCCCGCATAGGTCTTGGCCTGCGGGCAAAATTGCTTGAAATGCGCCGAATAATTAGTGGCACTACAATTTACGGCGCTCGAATACCCTGGTGTGCAGCAATATTCCTCTAATCGGAGAGCATCACAGGCACTCTTGCATCCACCGGAAGCATTTAATTTAGCGGGACAGCTAGCGGTTATATTTCTTGTGCAGGAGGTTGCGCTGCAGGTAGAGTTGGAGGGTATGATCGAAATTGGGAGGTTGAATCCATCAACGAGAGAGATGTCATAGGAGTTAGAAGTGTATTCGGCTAGAGTAATGGGGTACGTTCCCAATAGACCTTCCGTACAGTTTAGTAGACCCCTGCAGTCCCCAGTAATGCAGTTGCCTAAGCCGCTACTGTTGAACGAACACCCCGTCCGCCCCCAAAACGTGACCGATGTCCAGCCGCCGAGGGGAGCTTGAGGCGTCCAGGAGTGGCCAGTGTCCAGCTGTTTCCCTCCACCGGTGGAACTGGCTGCCCAAACCGGGAACGCACACTCGTTCTGGATCACGAAGGTTGCACCTCCTGCGTCTGCAAGCATCAGTTCAAATACAGTAAAAAGATGGATTCTTGAAGGAACAAAGATACGTATTCAATTATTACAGGTATTACCTTGTATAAAAGAAATGCATAACGCTGCCATGAACGCTAGCGAAAGTCCCTTTGCTCCTGCCATTGTAACCGCTGTGATTCAACCTTTCCTCGGCAAAAGCCAAATAATGAGGACGTTTATAAAGCGTCCAGAGCAGCGAGCAGTCCTGAAATTTTATAGTTTGAATACCCGCAAGAAATTTTCTAGTTTTCTAGACCTTGACTCTCAAAAATTTGAAGATTGGAATAAGTTTTGGAATTTAGTGAGAACTTTATTTTTATTTAATATCATATTATATTACGATTATTATTTTGATGTTCGTTGAAAATTGGTTTTTGATAATATAAATTTAAGTCTCTGACAAATTAGTGACAGACAGATTCGAAAAAGTTTATAATTTAAATTTATGATTCCAATAAAATTTCACTAAATTTTGAAAACATTAAACCAAAAAAATACAAAACAAACATCCCAAACATATAACTTCAAAAAAATTGCCTGGCAAAATTTTGAGTACTTTTTTTTATGAGGTCAACAAAATGTATATTATTCAGTATTCAATGCTGTCTGAGAGTGAACGTGAATTATGATATTATTAATTATAATATATTTTTGTACTTAATTTTGTGTACTTTTTATAAGGTCAACAAAATGTATATTATTCAGTATTCAATGCTTCCTGAAGGTGACATGAATTATGATATTATAATGGTATTATTAATTATACAGAATCATTTTGTTTGATATATAATGCGATTAGACAACCGGTTTTCTTCTCTATAATAGATTGCTTGTTTGACTGGTGTAAAAATAAGTTTTTTATTATAAAAAAATAAATACAACTCTTTCCCTAGTATATTTAATGTCTCTTTTAATAATGTTTTTTAAAAATAATTATTTTAATGTCACTTGATACGGTGGGTATTGATTGGTTTTTTATAATAAGTTGTTTTTCTAATTATTTTTTAACGGGTTGTTTTTTTCCTGTACGAAACTTTCAAGTTTTCTAGATTGAAATTTTAATTTTCAATATAATTTTAATTTATTTAATTATATATTAATTTTAAATTTTTAATATCCATTTCAATATTGGACATCTTAAGATATATATAAAGTTCAAGTTACTTGCTCTTCTTTATTGTGATGCTTTTTAGCCGTGAATTTCTTCAAGCGAAAAATAAGACGCCCAATCAACGGTATTGCTACACATAATAGAAATTGAGAGTTAATGACATTTGCAAGACGTAAAACACAAAATTTTACCATGAAAATTTAAATATTTTCCACATATATATATATTAGATGGAAATATATGAGATGAAAGGAGGTTTGTTGAATTTTCTTAAGTGAGAGTTTAGATTAGCTCTTGACAAAATATGTTTAGGATATGTTTTTTTTTTAATGTTTATTAAGGGTTTTAGTAGCATATATATATATTAGATGGAAAGAGGTTTGTTGACTTTTTTTTTTAAATTGAGAGTTTAGATTAATTCTTAAGGGAATATGCTCAATATATGTTTCTTTTTAATGTTTATCAAGGGTTGTAGTAGCATATATATATATATTTTAGATGGAAAGAGGTTTGTTGACTTTTTTTTAATTGAGAGTTTAGATTAATTCTCAAGGGAATATGCTCAACATATGTTTCTTCTTGATGTTTATCAAGGGTTGTAGTGTATTACAGAGTTTGTTAGTGTGCATTGACTTTTCCCCACCTATCAATTTCCTAGGAATTTGAGATTATTCCAATTCTAATAAGTTTTTCAATGTTGATATTATTCGAATTATAATAAGTTATCTCTGGGTCCTTCGCAAGGGTCCGCTATGTGGAGGAGCTTCCAAAAAGTGCTTCATTTCTTCTACAAGAATTTGGTATGGAAATTTCAAATTGGTAACAACATTCTTAAAGAATTAACCCTATCTTGGGCGCAGAAGTGGAGTCCCATTTCCCTCTACAACTTCTAAACTTCCTTCATCAAAAAGGTTTATTTTTCTGGGCACAAGTAATTAAAGATTGGCAGCGAGCGATTCCGAGGTGGAAATTTGCTATGGAACTGGGTTTAGATGACATTGGTTGTTCAATGAGAGAAAGCTATCTGGGATATGAAACATGCAGGGATATACAGATCAGAGGAAAATGACAGCATGGTCTGGCGTGATAAAAGAGGCAGGACCAATGTTTTGGTCAATGAAATATATCTATCCTTAATAGTAGATCAGCACGAGTTTTCCCGGAAAAACTTTCCATATGTTTTCTGGAAATCCGACTGTCCTTTAAAAATCATACTTTTTTCCTCGCTAGTATTCCATAATAAAAACCTCACGTGGCCAAATCTTCAAAAATGGAACTGGCATGGCCCAGCTATATGCTCAATTTGTCTATCTGAGACAGAAGACAACATGCACATGTTTATAAATTGCCCACTCACTATGATCTTGTGGAAGAAGTTGGCTTCTCATTTTGGTTTTACTATCATTCCTCATTCCTCCATTACAGCTGCTTTCGAATGGTGGGGTGCCCAGAAAATCATATGGCGGCCTATTCTACTTATTGTCTACTAGTTTGTTTGGAAATGGAGGAACAAAATACTCTTTCAAAATAGTAGGGAGGATTTCAAACTCCTATTCGACAAAATCATCCCATTTTATCTCTCAATCCACCCATATATCCATCAGCAATTGAAGCCTCATGCTATAGCAGACATCCTTCAACAATCTATCTTTCCACGAGCTCATTTTGATGGAGCTGCAAAAGATGGACGGTGTGCTTGTGGTTTTTACTTATGCATTGCAAGGACTAGCATTATTTTGTCTACTGGAATGGAGGCCTAGGGACCAACAACAAAGCTGAGGCCATGGCTCTGCATGGTCTCCTCACTTTCTGCTCCTTTTTGGACACTGGTCCTATTCAAATCTTCGAGGACTCCAAGATCATTATTGAGCATGTTTCCGGAAAATAGTCCATAAAAAATGACAATCTATCAGGATGGTTGCTCAGGATTTCATCATTATGGAAGCCCTCACTCTTTCCTATCTCTCATATCACGCGTTCTCAAAATGAGGAGGCGGATGAGCTTTCAAAGAAAGGCTTAGAATCTCAATGTGGTGTGTGGTACCTGAACATCACGGTAGAATCCAACACATATGGTATTCAAACTTTCTCTATGCATGGTATATAGATCTGTAACTATCCTGGTATGTTTCATGATCACGTTCACCAATTTTTCTATCATATGACCAGGTATAGTTTGCTTTGACTTATTTTCCTCTATGCATTAGAATCATATGTTTCTAACAGTCTTCATATTTGATCAATCACCACACATATGGACAATGAGTCTGAAACATTGGAATCATTTTGATGTAAAGCTGCATCTTTTTCCTATCTGGCCGGAATATGGTCAATTGTCTCCATATATGTATATGTTTTTTCTCCTCTAATATCAATCAATATACAACTTTTTCTTTCTGAAAAAAAAGTTTCTCATTATTATTTATAACATTCATTTATATATAAGCAAATTTCATTTAGCAAAATGATCTATTACTTTTAATAAATTTAAACTAGCAATTGCACCAGATGTTGCAAAGGAATGTCTTAAGGCAATAACATATGGAGAAAGAGCATATATGGAGACATGCATGATATGTTACAATTTGAGTGAGAGGAATACCATGGTGTTAAAATTAAAGTGAACTCCCCTTTATCTATCCTATTGATTTGAGTTGCAATATTTCAATTGAGGGAATGCTTAGCAATTTCAACATTGTACTTGCAACTTTAGTTTTGTTTTACACCCTTCTAGGGAACTGGCTAGCTTGGTAATTTAGAAATGGATAGTTGGTGAATGTAGGTATGGATCCTTGATTGAATGTGATGGTTCTCTGGTGTTGATTTTTTTTTAAGACACAATGAACCCCTAACTTTCACAATCAGAGCCACAGAAGAGTTTGCGAATTCCACACAGTTTTTGGCATTAATAATATAAAATCAACCAAACTAGCATATTTCAAACAAGGGATGAAGCTAGGAAAAAGTCTTAGATGATTTTGGAAAAATAGATGCCCCTATCATCTAGCACATAAGCCAAATACAACTCATGTTATGCACCACAACCCCTTACCTCTAAGAGAAAATAGCTCATGTTATACACCACAACTCCCTACCTTTGGGAGTGTTTATCAAAGCAAGTTCCCATAAAATCAAACGAAAAAAGCCCTAAAAACTTTGTCCTAGAAAACAAAGTTAAAATGAACATTCAAAATCATTATAAATGATAACCGAGTTATTTCCTTAAAATTTGGGAGTAAAGTAATGACCGACATCCTATATCTAACAAGAATTGTATATGCAATTGAATCTTTTAATCTTAAAACAAGGCTAAATTCTAGTTAGCAATCAGAAATACTTTAAAAGATCTGCTATATGTTGTAGATTCACGTTACAAGAAGGAAAGGAAAAAGGATAATAAACTCTCTTGTCCACATATAAGAAATAGATACGCTACCAGAGTTATGCGTATAATAAAGGTTAAAGATAAAATTCCACACATGTTGCAACAACAATGTATTATAATCATTACCACAATATCTAACCCAAACAATTCATTCAAACCTTGTCAAATGAAGGTCGCAAGAAAACTAGTAAAGTGTTTGAGCCCAACAAACCTCAGAAATTCAATTTCTACGGAAATGTTAATTAGCAGATGTGAAGCAGAGAAAAGCCAAAGCCAACAACCCAACAAATCACAACAAATCAATATTGTCAATATATTTAAATATTTGTACCACATAGACAATATTCTCTTTCGCTCAGAAGTTTTACACAAGATACTTCTCTTTCAATCAGGAGTTTTACACAAGAAAAGGCATTCTAGATGGCCACAGACTATAAAGAACAAAAACACAAGAAAAGGCATTCTAGATGGCCACAAACTATAAAGAAAAAAAATAGATAACAAAGAGCACTGGAGATGGAGATTTAAAAATGTATTACCAATATATTTGGACGATCAACTGCATAAGTACAATATAAACAATATCTCCTACTCAAGAGGCTAAACAAGGAAAGATACTCTAGATGGCATTGAAGTATAAAAAATAAATACAAACAAAAGATTACTTTGGAAGAAAGACCTGCAGAATCTTTACTTTCATAAAAAAAATTAAACCCCAAGTAAGAGTTTCATAAAAAACCGTAAACCCCAACTAAGAGGTGAAGGCATGGGTTGTATAACACTGATGCAAAATGAAATTGAAAACCGAGTAAGAAAATTTTCAATCGTACAAAATGTTTATGGTTGCAAACAACATAAACCCCAACAGAAAAACATGTCTTGCCTCGATTCTCTTTTAGTCAACTATTGAAAATTCTCTTGTCTCCAATTCAACCAATACTAGATAAAAAACAAAAACAAGACTAAGTTTCAAGAGATGAAAGTTGCCAAGAAAACAATAATCTTTTAAGAAATTCCTAGCATTTATTCCTCTTTGGAACTAGGGTACTTTTTGACCAGGAGAAAGATATTTTAACTTTGAAGGAATAAGTTTGAAGGAATTAGTAACAATGTGAAGTTATAAGGACAAAAACATTTCACAACTTGTGCTACTTTCATCGGTGGCCATTTTCAAAGACTTTATCCCAGGTGATAGAGAGATGCTTCACACAAAAAAGAGGCTTCAAACAAAAATGCTTTCAGCAAAAACCCATCTTCAAGAGAGGCTTCCCATAAAAAAAGATCTGGAGATGAATTTTTCTATAGAAATAAAAAAATTATATAGTTATTATGAATCCACTCGTCTACAGTGTTAACAAACATTTCTACAGAAGTTGATGACATTAGGAAATGGTTCTTCCTTGTACCAATTGAGTTTGATGTATGTGTATTTTACTAGAATCCATTCCAAACTTTAATTGTTAACAAACGTTTCTACATAAGTTGATGACATTAGGAAATGGTTCTTCCTTACACCAAATTGTACTTTGGTGTATGTGTATTTTACTGGAATTCATTCCACACTTTAATTGTGAAAACAACTTTTGTCAAAACAACCTGCTAGCCACAATCTCCACTTAGAATTTAAAGAGGAGATTGAGTTGTGATGCCATAATATCACATGAGGATATTGAGTTATGATGCCATAAGATCACTTTAGGAGATTGATTTGTGATGCCATAAGATCACTTGAGGGAAACTATCTTTATTCATTGATCATTAACATGAATAATCATGGGTATCTTGAAGAAGTTAGTGTCATTGTTTTCTAAGAAAAGGAAAGCAACAAAGATAAGGAAACAAGAGCAGCTACAATACTAATTGGAGTAGGAATTCAACAAAACCATGTGGTTCACCCATCATCATGGTGCCAAAAAGGGATGAAAGTTGGATAATTTTCATTGACTACCATGCACTCAACAAAATCGTCATAAAATATAAATATGCACTTCTAAGAATTGATAAATTCTTGAATCAACTACAATAAGCTAAATCCTTTAGTGAGATGATCCTTAAATAAGGTTACCATCAAGTGAGAATCAATGTTGAAAACATATGGAAAAAAATGTTCAAGACAAGGTTTGTACTAGTGGTTAGTAATTTCTTTAGGTTTATGTGATACACTTCAACTTTCATGAGATTGATGAATGATGTGCTATACCCTTTTAATAACTCATTTGTAATAATATATCTAGATAACATAGTAATTTTTAGTGATAAATAAAGGTTTATTTATTAAGTTTTAGTACTTGTTTAATATGAAAATGACTACATATACTCAACATTTAAAAAAATAAATAAAAAATACAATGAAAAA